>PDGT01000006.1:642278-822221 GCA_003671415.1 Megathymus violae | reverse complement strand
ATCGTGACTCGATCGGCCAGACGACGCGACGACGCGACGCGCGACGTTGCCGCTCCGCCGCCAGCGGTCGCACTCGCGATGCTCTTCGACGAAAAACTAGATCTGCGGCTCATACAACTCGTCAAGGAGAACCCGGTGCTGTACGACCACAACCATGGCAAGTACATGGACTTCAACTCCCGGGAGGTCGCTTGGCAGAAGATCGGAGACGAGCTGCGTCGGCCTGGTGACTATACCTTTTATAATTTACGATCGCATTGCGATCCTACCACCGGTCACAATATGTTTTTACGATCTGTTTCTCGCTTCACACTTGGCAAGCGACTATGACATCTATTTATATTTAATTAATAACCGCGTGAATAAATATTATCCTCATTATTATTGAGTCACGAATGTTTGTATAAGTCCATGCATTGAACGTCCTATCGCGGATATAACTTATGCGAATTTATTATTGCTAAATCTAATAATTTATTCTAATTTCAGCTGGTGATTGCAAAGTTAGATGGATAAATATAAGGGATGTAAACAGGCGAACATTAAGGAAGAACATAAAAGAGCCAGGATCTCGCACTCGAGCCTACAAGTATGAAAAGGAGCTCTATTTCATGAGACCCTATTATAAGGATGTAATGATGTCTGCGATGGAATCTGAATCAGATGAAAGGAACAATGATGCGGACGAAGAATTTAATGACAATACGGCATGCCCGAGTGATGATTCTGAGGATAAACCAAAACGAAAAGTCAAACTTGAAAGAAGCAGCAAAAAATCGAGTGCTAAGAAAAAGAAGAAAAAATCTTATGACGACGACAGCGTCCCATTAAACTCCTTTAGCTTCAGCGAAACGGCGACTCCATCAGAATTTGACCCCACCGACACCGTCGACGCATTTTTACTCAGTATTGGCGCGACGTTGAAAACCTTTTCACCGTATCACCTCAATTTAGCTAAAAGTAAGATTTTTTCCGTTGTACAGGAACATGATTTACAGCAAATTGTACAGAAGGAGCACGAAGTATCTGCTAATGACGTCAAAGTGTCGGCCTCAGATCCAATGTACTTACATTAAAATGATTAGTTTTTCCTATAGTGTTAAGGTGTTAAATATAAGTTATTATTAAGTTTAATGTTCAACTAATTAAATTTATTTTCCCTTTTAAATCTTGTTTTTATTCAGCCTCTGTCGATAATGTGTAGAATGTCTTAATAAATATATTATTCAAAAAATAATCACACAATTATAAGAAAAATCATCATTTGAAAGCTCTTCAACTATTAGCTACAAATTATTTATGAGTATATGAATGTATTTTATATAATATATAATGTTCAAGTGTGACTCTGACTAGCTGAATAGAACTCCTTTTAAAAAGTAAATAGATGAACGATAATAAACAACAGAAATAACAGCTATATAACAAGACAAAAAGTCACTCACTCTCTCACTCAACCGACTTGCGAGCGACATCTCGCACCGTAGTAATGGCTTATCGTATCCAACATGGCGACTGGTGCCGCGTCGCGCGCCCGTCGGATCGATAGCGATCGTACCGACTAGAGAGAGACGACACGACCGCCTCCTCTGTCGAACCGGTTTCACGGATTCTGTGTTCGGCTCTTATTATGTTCATACGTCACCCAAGTACTTTATTAGAACTTTTGTTATAAATACGCGAAGCAGCGGCTATTAAGTATGAGAGAATAACCATTAAATAGTGAGCCGCGTTAAAAAACGAACTGAGGACAAGTCGAGATCAGCTTACGGCGGAGATTTATTATGCCTTCAACGTTACAATTATTATTTTTGTATTCTTGAAGACCTATTGTGACAAGACTTGGAGAGACTCCACTGGATTAGAACTCGTACCCTGTATGCGGAATCCTAAGGTGATAGGCAATGGAATGTCCTATTCGTCACCTTTGACGTTCTTGTAGCCTAGTTGATAGTCACCTTGGCGGTCATCCGAAGGGTTCCGGGTTCGATCATCGCCTGAGAAGACATTTATTTGACAGATAAATTATTCTGATGGCCTATTAGTTTTTCCGTGTGATTTGAAATAAAGGATCCGAATGTAGGTGTGGTGAGTATGTTTGTGTGTGAGCATTGAAAACATTTAACAATAACCAATTATCTAAACGGTTACAATTCCTATAACTAACTCAAAAAACTAAGTCCTATGGAATAAGACCAAAATCCACATTACATTTCATGAAGTTATGAATCATAACCCACTTAAATCCTATCCAATCGAATAATCCATTAAGTAATCAAATAAGTACCTTAACTCAATCATAATAACAATCTTTATCGCTTTCAGACGGTCATTTATTGTATGGGAGAAACCAAGCTCTTCACACAGCCTATAATCCTTCCAGCACATATTTTTACGTACTGCTTTTCAAAATAAAAAAAATACTCTGTCATATGTATACTGTGTACACGCTCCACGGCAACTGGATTTAGAAAACGCGGGAAATTTAAATGTCACATGCTAAAAAAATTCTAGCAACTGAATTGTACTACTGGTTTTTTGTGTCACAAATATTATTAAGCCTATTTACTCTGTGTCAGTCGCTTGTACAGTACGAAAGGTATCGAGGTCGCTCACGTCACATGCTATCGGTCGTTTACGTAACGTTATGTTCTTTACAACGGCAGTAGCAGTTCAACTTTAATATTTTTGTGTGATACCACTTACAAGAACGACAATTATGTTTCATTTCATTTCCAATTGCAAATATTGTTCCATCATACGACGATTAATCACTACAGTAATTTAAGAACGAGATGTATCAAGTATTGTTTTTCTATCGTGCAGAAATAAACAGATAGAAATACAAATATGTCCAATCATAGTACATCAACGACAACAATGAAACGGAACTCTATAATCATGACATTTTAACTGTAACTCGTAAATTTAACCTTGTTCGTAAAATATACATAGATTTAATTTAACAATCGTAAGTTAGACCAATAAAGTGCACTCTAACCGATATTGATAAAATGTATTAGTAATAATTAGTCTCTACATGAAATTATTTCTAACTTTAATTCAGAAACTATAGCTTAAACTGAATATTTTGAAAGGTCTTACTAATGTCGCTACGAGGGGTCCTGCCGCCGCGACGCACGAGTCGCGCGCTCGGCTCGGAGAGGCGACGTTGCCGTCCCGCCGCCGCCGCCGCCGCGCACACCGCACGACACGATGCCGCTGCCGTTCAACAAGAATCTGGACCTCAAACTGATCAAGCTAGTGAGAGAAAACTCCATCCTGTACAACACCAAGCACCCCAAGTACCTAGACTTCGATTCCAGAGAAGTTCTGTGGCAGAAAATCGGCGATACACTGAGCAGGCCAGGTGAATACGTTTTGTTGACGTCGTTCCTTTGCATGTGTTCGTTCGCCGCTAGTGTGTGTTGCGTCGTGACGCACGTCGTGGAATGTCCGTCTGTGTCCCGTGTGGTTGTTTCGCGTTAACGTACTTTGAACATCATAATAACGGTGTTGGGGAACGGTACGGTGTTTAGGGAACATTTTCGAATGCGTTCAGTTCGAACCGGAGTGTGTGTAGCTGTACAGATAAAAAATTTAAGAGTGGAACCACAGGTTCTTGCGCAGTGAAAGCTGTCTTGTGTTCCGCTCAGTCTTTATTGCTTTTAGGCTGATCGAGCAGAAAAGATTTAAAAAACTAAGATATCTTCTAGATACGAATAATAACATACTAACAATAATAATAATATAAAAATATATTAAAGTCTATTTCTACTTAGGTCATTTTTTTTAATTTCAATTACTTTTAATTACAATTAACGTGTTTATAAATTTATATCCTGCTAAATATCTTATATAAAAAAAACGTTTTCTTCCATTTAAAACTAAAATTTATTAATTAAATTTAATTAATGAATTAATATTTCAAAAACTGTATTAGTATCCACTACAATTGTATTAATATCCATTACAACTTAAAAAAAGTGTATTTCTGCTTGAGTGAATGAATAAATACGTATTGTGTTAACGATTGAAAATTTAAACACGATATATAAACAAATATAGGGGGAGTGTAAACTAATAGTAATTTAAAAACTATTAACATTTACAGCTCTCGTGTGCAAATCTCGCTGGATCAACATTCGGGACATGATGCGGAGGAAGATCAGAGATCGTCTGCGGAACCCGACCCACCGCAGCTACAACTACAAGTACGAAGAGGAGCTCGCCTTCATGATGCCCTTCTTCAAGGAACCGACTTCGGGAACCAGCGACGAATACGCCGATTACCTCGAAGAGGAAGCTTCTTGCGCAGTCGAAATGCCGGCGGAAGTTTTCGTCGACGAAACCTCGGACTTCGACAGGAGCGACCGCGAAGTGAAACCCACCATATTCAGGAGCAGAAAATCGCAGGAAGACGGTAACTGCAGAGAATTCAGCGGCAGTGACCCCGTGTACCAGGAGCTGAGCCCGACCGATCCGCTGGACGTCTTCCTGATCACGATAGGGTCGACTTTGAGGAAGTTCAGCCCGTACTACCTGAATCAAGCGAAGAGCAAGATCTTCCAAGTCGTTCAGGACTACGAGCTCCAGCAGATCGTCGACAAGAACGACCAGCTTCCTGGAAGTAGCGATAGCAACAGATAAGGTCTTCTTCGGAATCTGAAGGTAATATTTACGTGATAGGAATATCTTTGTCACGTGCCACGGATCGAACTCGCGGAGTGAGTCATAATATGGGATAGTGAAGTTAATCTTAAGTTGTGAAGATAACAAAGACGCAAACAGCGAACAATAATACATATTATTGTATTAGAAACGTCTGAGCGAGATATTATCCAGTTTCTAAAATGGTGTTGATACCGCGAGGTGAAAATTGCGTTAACACACGTGGTAAAATTTAAATTTTTCTGTGCCATAACGCTCGCGGTATACTTCAGGAGGAAGTTGAAAAAAATCGCAGCAAGAAACTGACGATAACGAATTATATAACAACGATAGTATAATTATTTAAAAAGAATAAATTCAATTGTAGACATAGTTGTACATTCGTGTAGGTACTTAACCGTAAAATGGAGTCTGTATAACCAAGGAAGAAAGATAGACAATTATTTAGCTCTTCGTGTAAATTTCTCGACTACCGCGATCTAATTTGTCATAGTTTAGATTGTTGAGGCGTGCAAAGTGGCTCATTGGTGACCCAGATCTGGTTGAAACCAATCTGCAAAGCCTTGAGCACACACGCAAAGGAGCCATCCTCTCGATCTTATATACGGTATATTTTGGAGTGTGCAGGACTTTTTTGGTAATAATTCCCCCCGTCGGCGTTCCTCCGTCGGTTACCTCGACGTAGTGAACATCTTAGACTTCATCACCACTTACCATCAGGTGGGATTGTTGTTAAGCATTACCTCATTTTATGGAAAAAAGGAACACTTGGGTATATTCGCCTTATGCCGGTCACTCACATTCGCGCGAATACGTGACCCTACAAGTGTAGGACGACCTTCGCAAATGATTATGCGAAGTTTTTGATGCATTCGTGATTTTCCAAGCTGTGGCGGTTTTTGTCGCACATCAAAGCGCGCAACTTCGAACATTCGCGTAGTCTCCCACACATTCGTGCGACCAGTTGCGCACACGATTGCATAGGTGATAGATGTCTTCATATTTCGTAGTTTGCAGCGTCTACTATAATAATTATAAACTTAACTACTAACACGTACTTCAGTAGTCGTTCCAGCTACTCTCTATATTGGAAATGGATGGAGTGTAGGAGGATGCGCAAATAGATTCGCATACTCATATGCGAACCCATTTGCTTATCAGCCCTTCACATACGTGCGAACATTCGTACACATTTCAAACCTTTGCGTGCATGTGAGTGACCGGGGTTACATGTTAATAATTACTTGATGTCACGTTCTGAAGTCTACTTGGAATTTATATAAATAGATACTTGCAAACGTTTGTATATCTTTGTAAGCACCTATCTATAAGAGAGGGTGCGGATACACAGAGTTTAACACAGAGAATAATAAAAATTTATAAAACCTTCGTTTCTGTCCAAGTCTTTTTAGTATGTTAATTACTTTTGTATTTTTATATAAGAAACCGATATTTTCCTATTGTTTTCTGTACGGCCGATTGATGTGTGCACCCGAATACGAGTTCCGTAATGCGCGGTAACCCTACCCTCGTATACTTGCGACTTTTGCGGGTACTCGTAAATGAAAGCTTTTGTAGATTTATTTTTTTATAATACATCGAATTGATGTCTATTTTTCTAAAGTGCAATAAAGAAGTATTTTACAAAACATGTTTGTCTTATTCTGAATAGTCTATAGCAAACAGTAACCCACAAACCTGTAACGAAACGCCTGTAGCTGGATGTATTATTTCACTTCCATAGCGGCTTTAAATATATATTATGTTTTTGTTCTTTCATATTATAAAAATAAATAATAGTTTAAAAAAAACTAAAAAAATACGCTTTTATTGCTAATTGAACTAAAAAGTAGAAAATAATTTTTAATTACAAAGAGTCTTTATTACAGTAGTAGAAGGTCGGGCAATCAATCATAATTAATTAACTCAAATAAACATTATAATAAAATTTAAGTTATTAACAAAATAATTCAAATCAAAGTAAAAAGCGTGGGGTGCATTTTACTTCATTTTTATAACTTTTCTCTCATAGATAGTTGCCAATAGAATGATTGTGTCATATTTAATATATCGAGCACCCCACGCTTTTTACTTTGATTTGAATTATTTTGTTAATAACTTAAATTTTATTATAATGTTTATTTGAGGTAATTAATTATGATTGATTGTCCGACCTTCTACTACTGTAATAAAGACTCTTTGTAATTAAAAATTATTTTCTACTTTTTAGTTCAATTAGCAATAAAAGCGTGTTTTTTTAGTTTTTTTATACTATTATTTATTTTCCAGTTTTTAGTTCAATTAGCAATAAAAGCGTGTTTTTTTTTTAGTTTTTTAAACTATTATTTATTTTAATTCATTTTCGTTGATTGTACTTTTATCAATAAAATTATTAATTAAAAGATTTTGATCACGATAAATATCTTATTTACTTGTCGAATTTTGTTCTGTAAAATAATTTCAAAATTTATGTTCTGATTATTTTATTGTAATTAATAAGAAGCTTTTATAAATCACGGTTATTATATAACATCTTATATGAATATTAAATAGAGTAACTTGCGTTTATGAGACTTATTAGTACCCACGTATGTGTAAAGAATAAACAAGGTTAGAATGCAACTATCCTAAAGACATTTTGGTCCCCGTTGAGCAATACCGCGTCCCCGAGCAAGTTCGAAAGAGTAAGTCGTTGACTCCAGAAATCAGTAAGAGTAACTCTGACTGGAAGTGCAGGCATGCGCAGATTGCGCGCTAGCTCTATCTTTCTCACTCTCCTACAGAGGATCTAAAAAAGAATTTATGAATCCTGGCCGTCCTAATAAGGATAATGGGAAACTGTTATCAAATTATTGCATTGTCATCGGCCCTTGATATGTGTGCAAAGTTTCAAGTTGATTAGACTTTTAGAAACCAGTGAAAATTAAGCTCAAAGATTCCGTTACATACATACATACATAGATACAACCCGAGCTAATAAAAGCGTATTAAAAATGTAAATGACAATTGTTTAAATCGATGTTAAAAATTTTCTGACAATAATATTATTTCTATGACCCTAGTACAATTTAAAATAGTGATACATGTTAAAAATTATAATTATTAATAATTCGATAATAAATTATTATTTATAATAATTTTGATGAAATTTAAACGACAGTAATATCATATTAATTTTTCTAAAAATGTTGCTGAAATTAGTCAAATAATTTCGGTCTTAGGTACACGTATATAAAGACTAAAGATTCACGGTTACAATGAAGTCCTCATATTGAAACCTTGTCAGGGAGACTTAACTCTGCTGCTTGCGCTGTTAAGAAAGTGAGGCTCTCAACTGACGTAGAAACAGCAAGATTATTTTAGCTACTTTCACAGTGTGATGTTTTATGGTCTGTTGGTGTGGGGCTCAGTTGCTGATATTGAGACGATTTTTGTATTACAGAAAAGAGCAGTACGCGCCATTTACAACCTCAGGCCTAAGGATTCCCTTAGAGATCTCTCTAAAGAAATTGATATATTATTTGTAGCATCACAATATATTTTAGATAATATTATATACATTAAAAAATACTCTGATAGCTTTTATAAGAAAACTTTCAGAATATTAATACTAGGAATAAGGTTAAACTGATCGTACCAAATTTCAGACTTAGCAAAACTTGTTGCCTTTTCATGAGTGGATGTGTAAATATTTATAATAAAATTCTGTTACAATTGACAGAAATGCCGTGTTATGAATCTAAAAACTTACGTCAAAAGCATTATTATGCGGAAAGGTTGTTAAAAAGTTGATGGTGACTTTAAAGATAAGACTGGTGGACATGAGTTTACTGCCGTATAAAGTCATAAGTGCATTCTAGAACTATGAATGGGAAAAAAAGCTTCTTGGGAGTTGTTGCCGCTTCTTCTTCCGGGACCATTCACGGTAGGGATTTGTTGAAGCGATAGCGTAGTTTTTTTAATGTTTATAGCCGACAAACGAGCAGGCGAGCCACCTGATGGTAAGTGATCACCGTCGCTCATGGACATCGGCAAGACCAAAGGTATCACTGATGCGTTATCGGCCAGGAATTGAGAAGAAGCTAAGAAAGAAAGTACTGACTCTCAAGCCCCCAGCCGGAACACGATTAGTCGTTTGACGGCTGACTCGGGCAGGAGGCTTCACGGAAAGATAATAATACCAGTAGTAATATTAATGAATTAATTATAATACTGATAATATAATCCTGACACGAAGCCCTACCACCAAGCAGACTGGCTTCTGTCGCCTCTTACAACACCCTGTTCTGCCAGTATGGTATTGGGGGAGTGTTCTAAGCCGCCCCAATATGGCCAAAATCTTTACTTGGTTTGACTTTTGAAAATTGTTTGTGAAAACAAACTTCGAATAAATATTATTCCATTAATTTCATTTATGTATGAGGATGTGTGGAATACTGAATACTAGGATTTTGTTTACAACAAATCTACTCATGTTTTATTTCTTGGATCCTTGTAATACACAGTCAAAATAATTTGGTCATAATACCAAACAATTGAGTAAATGCACCAAAAATCCTATGCGTAACGCGAATATTTGTAAGCCTCCCAGAAGGACAGCTAATTATGTATTTACCAAATATCTATAATGAAATATCAAACAGGAAAACATGTACGAAATCTCAATTCAATTACTGTTTATGTCGTGCAGTGGTACTAAAATAGACTACAGGAAATTAATATTGTGGAGACGTCAGTGTTAACGAGATTTTTGCTGTGAAGGGTTATGAAATACACAATCAATTAGTTACGTTCAATTTCATGTGAGTATTTTCTCTGGAACTACCTTTACGCGTGATCACGCTTATTATAAGAAATCAATTAGCTATAACATCGTATCCTGCGTGCGTCGTGAGCAGTTGACAAATTTACACACGGTAGGGCGTGGTCGTGAGTTCCCACGTCATGTTTTCCTTGCGTTTAGTTCGGGTAATCTATGTGGTCATAATTTAAAGTATACCACCATCAATTTTATTGCCTAAAGCCCAGTGACATTCCTGACGGTTTTTTTAAGTAGAGAGAAATATTGGCAAAAGCAAGAATACCTCATGCAAATTTACGTTTGGCGACAACTTTTATATCTCTTGTTAAGAACTTTATGTCATACTTCTCCGGTTAAAAAAGAAGGAGTTGACAAAATGTCTTTATTCCGGATGGTAGACGAAAACTGTTAGGATTTACTAATACCAGATGGCTGGTAAAATATGAAATTTGGTTGCAGGTAGTACGATGGCGCCACTGTCGCTCAAAATCATCATCGGGGAAGGAGCGGTCTGCAGAACGGTGCTATTCAACACCACCACTACTGTCAGGGAAGCGCACGAAATCGTTCTGGAAAAATTTCACAATTCCTTGGATCAGGACAAAGGTACTACTTTAAATATTTATCCTGAAAACAGGACGCCATATGTGTGGGTCCACGGTCCAGTATAATGATGCTTTAAAATAAATTATTACCTACTACTAGTTAAGGTTTCAATTGTTGCTTCGCGATAAAAAGTAATTTTAGGAGGATGATGGTAAAATTCGATCTCATTGAGATACCTAATTAATCTGCATGTCATTTAATGTTGTTCGTCTACGTGTACGAGAACAAGAATTTTTGATTAATATTTTAATTTTATTTACTTTCATACGGCTTTGCTTAATTAAAGTTTTGTGCACCTTCGTATTTATCATAGTATTAAACATCACTGTTTCAGTCGGTTTTTGGGAAATTTCTCGTGTGCAAGATCTATAGCAAACTGCCATTTAACTAAAGTATTGTGATTTTATAGATTATGTACTAATGTATGATCAGGTGCTCGTAGAGAGCAGTACCTAGTAAACTTAGTACGAAGAACAAGTATTTTTAAACAGCTCCAAATTTAAAGTAACTGCCTTATTTTAATGCGAGGGATAATATATAAAAATACAGTTTACACACTCACACCCCCATTAGGATTCTCTGTGTTACAGTGTACATGTAACTGGATTACAAACACTCATGACCCAAGAACAAACATTTATCTGTCACATGAATGTCTTCTCCAACCAGGAATCGAACCCGGGACCCCTCGCTCGAGAGGTAGGGTCACTACCAACTGGACTATGGGGTTATATGAACATTATATTTTATTTAACTCCTTCATAACATTCAATTAGGTGTTAAAAATACAAATATTCTTAAATGATTATATGTATTCATATTTGTCGTGTAAAACTCGTGGCACCTACAAATATCTTGTGTATTTTTATAATTATATCATATCATATCATATCATATCATCCTCTCAGCGTATGGCTTATTCGTGACGTCAGCTGATGACGAGAAGTCGGGGATATGGTTGGAGAGCCATCGCACTCTGGATTACTACATGCTTCGCGACGGGGACTCGCTGCTGCTCCTCTGCAAAACACGAAACCTACGGATAAGGATGCTTGATGGTATGAGTTGAGATGACACGGTCATTCATTAAGGTTATACTAGAATAATTTAAAGTCAATGCTGAATTTCTTGATACTTTTCCTGAAACTTTTAGCTATTTAATTATGTCGATACAAGAGATAAAAGATATGAATAAACGTTAGATATAAAAAAATACTCTTTTTTGGCATGATTTTTTTCTTTTGCCCCAATCTCAAAACGTTCTTTGTTGGCACGTAAAACGCAATTGTAATATATTTATAGCTTTAAAAATGTTGCTACGATATTTATAAATATACAAATATAGCGGCATGTGTATATTTAAATTTAACTCTAAGGTCAACGCTTTGTAAGGCAATCTTGTGCTTACATTCTGTATCATTTCAGGTTCAGTAAAAACTCTTCAAGTGGACGAGTCGAAGGTTATCGGTGAATTGCTACATCATATCTGCAGCAAAATCGGTATTAGTAACTACGAAGAGTATGGCTTTGTAAGTAGTACCTATTGCCCTTTCCTGTGCAAAAAGAGCAAACTGATAGAGTTCATATTTCTGTTTCAGCTAAAAATTACAGCATTCACTTAAAATATTTAAAAATCATTTCGTAAGGATAAACCGAAGAATCCAATCGGTGTCGCCCAAGTTAGGAGAGCCACTTCAAGTTGAATTTCCAAAGGGATAAACTTACTCTCGAAATTTTCCTCAATTGCAGTGTCGTGAAGAGCTTCCAGAACCAGAAGGAACAAAACCAGCTACGGGAACTCTAACTCTGAAGAGAAAAATAGAAAAAAATAAGGATGTTAAACTGGAGCAACTCAGCAAGAAGTTGAATACTGATGACAATGGTATTAAATAAAATGTATTCTTCTAGTAATTATTTCAATAGTAACCGCCGTTGTTTTCGAGAAAAATAATACTTACATTTAGAATAATAACCACACCCGAAATAATGATAGCACAGTAATTTTCCTAACACGTGTTATAAATTTCATATTTATCCCAGTTTATCTATTAGCACACCTCCCGAAACCTCTAATAACCGGTGAAGAAAATGTTTAAAGTGCGAAACTAGTATAAATAAGACTTTTTCAGTCGAATGGCTCAACCAGACAAGCACGTTACGGGAAATGAAGGTGGACCCTACAGAGACCCTTCTTCTCAAACGGAGGCTTTTCTACTCAGATCGAAAGATAGACGCCAGAGATCCAGTGCAACTGAACCTTCTTTATGTGCAAACCAGAGATAATATACTAAGTGGACGGCAAGTTACTACAGAAGAAAAAGGTAAGATAGAACATCTCCATAATATAATTGTTTATAGACCACAATATTTATCAGAGTATTCAACAGGTCAACTACAATTCCGTCGTGAAACAAGTTGCTTCAAGAAACTTTGATCGCTTTTAATGGTTTACGAAGAAGGAGTCACGACCATGCATTATTAAAAACGTCAGGGACTGTTGCTTGATGAGCTTTAACTAAATTATTTCACAGATGGATATCCAAGGACTAGCAATTGTAGCCTAGTTGTGTGAACGTCCATCTCACGCAGGGGAGAGTTCAATTGGAATCTTTAGCACCTGTGAATTTTCAAATTATATGTGTATTACATATAAATTATCACTTGTTTTGTAGAAAAAAAGACATCGTAAAGAAACCTGCATATCTGAATGTGTTCCATAATATGTTCTAAGGTACGTGAAATCTGTCAACCGGCAGCGTGGTAAATTATGTCCTTAGCACGTTTGAATGCAAGGCGAGAGATAAGCCCAGACGTGGATCAAACATACATACAGCCTTGAAACGGGCATTTAACGATAAGGAAAAATAAGATAAACAATAACGCGTAAATTTTGTTACAGCTATCGAGTTTGCTGGAATTCAGTGTCAGGTACATTTTGGAGATTTTGAAGAAGAAAAGCATAAACCAGGATTTATAGAAAAGTAAGTTAACTCCTACTTTTTGTATAAAGTCCTAGGTCATTGTAAGGGTTATAATGACACGTTTTTAAGTATTATCTGAGACATTTCACATATATCAAAGAATGTTATTGAAATCATTTAGTTCTTAGAATATATTTTCAAGGAATTATATACGTTATTATAGATAACTGAGTACATGAGAAGGAGGCCAAGTTTTGTACTCCAAAGTTTTGTTTTATCAAATTACAGCCAGACTCTTTGGGGGCAAATGGATTATGTGGAATTCCTATCGACTAAAATCTGACAGAAAGAATGAACTCTTTTTGCAGCTTAAGTCATCTCTAGTTCTACAGTGAATTTGGATTCTTAATAGTTCATAGTTAATTAAATGGTAACTAATACTATTATTACTTTTTGGTAACTAGTAATCTCATTTGTACTTCTGATTTACAGTCTCGCTGAATACCTACCAAAGTCATATATTTCATCTCGGGGTATTGAGAAGAAGATATATCGAGAATACCGTAAACATGTCGGTCTCAGTCAACTAGACGCTAAATATTTGTACACGAAGATTGCGCGTGAGCATCCTACATACGGCGTCACATTTTTCCTGGTGAAGGTTCGTGATGCATGTCTTGGTTCACATTTTGCAAACCATTTATTTATTTAATTTCTAATATAAGACAATCCTGAAGGTCATGGGTAGAGATCTCACGTGCATAGCGGTGAGATCCAGCTTTCATGGAAATGCATCTGGTCGAGTTACCTTGTTACAGACAAACGTTTATTCCTGGGTTTCGATAAATTCGTAACATAAATGGACTCATAAACTTTCGTATTATCAGCTATTTATTTTGTGTTTTATTCAACAACTTAACATTTAGGAACAAGAAAAGGGTAAGAAGAAAATGGTACCTCGTCTTCTGGGTATCAACGCAAATTCTATTCTCCGCTTGGACGAAAAGACGAAAGAAATTCTGAAAGTGTGGCTTTTGACCCAGGTAAAAAGCTATTTCGCGGGAAAATCCACCTTCACCTTCAACTTCGGCGATTACAGGTACGTATGTTAGCAATATACCAGCTTCAGTGCAGGGTATGGATATTATCTTTAATTAAGGTCTGGAGAGTTTTTGTGTCACATGCTTCAGTGCGGATTGAGGGAACCATGAACAAATTGATTATTTTGTTCCAATTTATTTTGCTGTTTGTGTTTTCTGATTTGGATCAACGATTGCTATGTGCCTTTTAAAATAATATCCAGCATCATAAAAACGAATCATCTAGGTTTTTCCTTCATACCATGCCTATCGAAGTTTCACTGCAGTTTTACATGTTAAAAGTTTAATGCATGTACGAGTTCATTTGAAAATATTTCTCGGGTTTGATTTTAGTGATAAGGAATATGCAGTAAAAACCAATGAGGCGTATCGTATCCGAGATATCTTGGAGGGCTATATCGATATCATACAGAAGAACGTGGAAGGACCTTCCAATGTGACGTACGATGAAGGGCAAGCAATTTGTGAGGACAACGTAGAAAAGTCTAAGTAAGTGTACCACCGATACCAAAGACATTTCGTGAAAATGTATGTCCCTTATAGATTTTGAAGAATATTATAAGAGGACATAGAATTTATAGATGATACAGTTTTTAAAGAGTTTGCCTGAAATATATAGGAGTTTTGCCCCAAGCGCAGCGTATGTTCATTCTAATGCCTATATAATAAAATCCCTCTTGCCTAGAACCAGGTTTGTTTTTCTGAACTAGGGGGACAAATAATTTATATTTTGTTAATTTTTTAAAACGACGCTATAGAACGGGCAGCACTGAAAACCAGAAGCCATGGTTATCCACCTCAGCTAAAGCTGGGTGCTACTCTTCCTACATCACATTGACGATTGTATCTTTTACCTTATTAATTTAGTTTTCAGTTTTTCGACATAATTATATTGACATTTGTAAGGGCAGTAGCTATTGTTTCTTTCTGATATACCATATTAGCTGTTCTCCTGTACCTTCTTACCTTGCTGAGCAGTATATCATACTCTATTTGTGTATTTTGTTACAGGGGTGCAATAATACAAACGGTAGCTCCTCAAAAGGTAATTGAATACTCTTTGGTGGGTCCAAGTCAAATGATTTCTCAAGAAATTGGTAAGCCATAAATATTTGGAGATGTAAAGTTCTGTTCATTCTTAAGTCCGAGTTAACTTCTGCCGCTTGTAATGAATAGTGTTTTAAACGTAAATTCATTCGGGCCACTTGCTACCAGTTGGCCCAACTGCTCGTTTGTAGGTCATTGGTATACAAAAGTAAACAAAATTATTTAATAATAAGGAACGAATACAATATTTTGGAGCTAAACTTCTAGGTTTTTCTATGTAACATAACAAATGTCGTCGAACAATTCCGTGTTTTGGTATTGCACTCTGAAGCAGCAATGAGGAATCCTTCCCCTCTCTTCGGAGAGTACTATATAGTGCAACAATAATTAATATGTAATAAGTATAATGTGCTTCCTATCAGTATGTATTTTCTTTGGTGTACCTTTAGTGTATTACATATTAGTGTTAATAGCATTACGTATTCGCAGCAATTGAATTCCAGCTCCCATTAGTCAATTGGAGTTTGATTTGAACATACCTTGTTTTTTATGTCCATGAATATATACCATTCTTTCATTCGCTTAGGACAAGAAGCAAGGCAGAGGACGCAGATCGTTACCGTTCAGCAATTGTTAATCACTAAGAAGGGAGACATGAAGCAACAAGCGATGGTAATCTTCTTTATATTGGTTACAACCTCGTTGTTTATGTAGCTGACAAACTCGGGCATCTGAATATTTATACTCCTGAAGGCGTCCGACTTGGCCTAATGAGTACTGTTTAGTGATAGCTACTGGGATGGATGACTTAACTTATCCACTGAACCACAAAAATTATGATAACATTTATCCAGTACCGATCACACATCTTATTCCTGATTCCAGAAATCATGTGTCTTGGTTCATCGCTTGATATCGTTTATATTATTAATTTCTTTAAAATAAACAGACGGATCACCTTAAAATATCTTCAGGTATTTTATCACCGTCTATGGATGTTTAATTCAATATCACAATTGGTGTTGGCCAAAAAGAAGCTATTTCTAACTGGCTTTTCTACTTAGCAAATCAGCTAGGTCTATATAGGGTTCAGCTGGCCAAATAGTTGAGGTGGGGTTTACCAGTCGGACCTTAACCTGTGCGGACCTCAGATTCTACCTATTTTCTGGTTGACGACCTACACATAAAGCAGTTCATACATTATTAGAGAGAAATTAAACAAAAAAATTAACATTGTTTAACCATTAAACCATCTTTATAACTCCTCGATATTTTCATGCTCAAAAATATTTTTATTTATAATTTTTGAGCTGTTCTAGTTCAAGGACATAACTTTTTTCTTCGATTTCCAGACCCTAATCGAACTGTTTTTCATATTCTTGAAAAGTAATATTTTTTCCACATCATAACGCTTAGGAGCAAGCTCGTTCCACAGCTTGCATGTGTGCGACAAAAATAACCGTGAAAACGACCGTAAAGTTTTACTACGGATCTGGTCGATGTGGATGGAACTTCATTCTTTGGTGAGGGGTGATAACGTGGCAGCCAAGTCGATCAGTTCTTGGGCATAATTACCGTCATAAAACTTGTAGAACACACGCGCACACACACACCCCAGGCTTGTTGAGAGCAACCCGGTCCCTTTCGACCCAATCCGACCCTGGGTTTTGCTTGTTTGCTATTTCTATATGAGTAGAATGACCACCTCACTTGTACTTGTAAGTACCGTAAGTACTATGTCCTTCAGTGTAAAGGATAAAGTGAAATAAAAACAGACCGCTAATAGTATGACAAAGGTCCGACCACACCAACTAATTTTGACATTAAAGTCATACATCTTTATGTCCAAGTCAAAGTTTACAACTCGTGGTACATCCTGAGGAAATATGGAGGAAGCAACAGCGCGAGTTCTTTTTGTTGGAGGTCGCTGGGCTCTGTAGGCACCACTGACTTTAATCACTTCTGCGTGATGTTAGGGTTTTTTTACTGGGTTATCTACATCCCTATAATTGTAGCTCAACTATGTTAAAGTTTTAATGGATGTCGGTCGCAATATTGGAGAATGAATTTTAAAATGAATTCCCTTCTTCCTTCTTGGCTGGCCACTTGTTAGGTCTTTTCTGTTACCAAAGTATATGGTAAGCGATGAAAATTTGACATCAGATGGCCTGTTTCCGCGCTTCTTGGCAAGTAACACCAAAAAACAATTTTTTGATATTTTTTCAGAGTGGAATGACTGGCTGTATGTCAGCAGACTTTAACAGAAGAATCAATCATCTTAATTCGCAAGCTGTTAAGGCCGTCATGCTACTGGGCGGTAAGAGTTTATATGTTCATTTATTCAGTTACAACCACGCGCAATTAGTAACTCACAATAACGCACATAATATGCACATAAGACATTAAAAATAATAAATTTTTCTATTACCCTTTATTTTAGACTTGTATTTAGTCCTTTGGTTCTTGGTCGTCAGATTTATAAGTAGGTACTCAAAGGGTTAAGTAAATGCACCAACTTTCTAATTTTACAGATCAATCACGGGATACTTTAACTCGACTAAGAACAATTGCTGAAGATTTCGAAGGCGAACTTCCTGACATCGTTAAAGGTAGTAACATAATAGCAAATGCATTTACTCATTTAATTGTGTAAATGGTTTATCTTGATTTCTCGCTTTTTTCTCCTTTTTGTACGTACAAATGTAAACTGGAAAAGACGGTTACTAAAGATTATGTAAGTTGTTAGTTATTCTGTAGTCGGTTTGCTTATTAAATTTGCTATCTAACAACATAAATATACGATATACAAACATTACCAGGCATGGAGGAGTTAGCTAACCAACAGACCTCTGAAGAGGATAAAAAGAAGCTTTTGGATGATTTGGAGCAGATTCGCAAGTGTATGTTGGAGTTCAGCTCCTCCACAAGGAGGAGTGATCTTGTGAGTAAAAAACAGATATTGTAAAAGTTGATAATAATGTCAAACTCAATGGGAACCATCCATTAAAAAGCGGTTCCGTGCTTTATTCTTGCCCAGAAACTGGAAAATGATGTCCAAATTGAAATTGAGGTCCAAGTCTAGCGGGGATCATCAGGCTGCTCGTTTGCCAGCATAAAAAAGAATAACTAATTTGAAAATAGAATAGGAATGAAAAACTCTTTCTAGTTAGTCACTCTACTTTAAGTTAGCAGTGATCGTCTTTTCAGTCACCATCGAGCTATCGTACCATAAATCTATATCCAAATTTTAAATTAAGTTAATTTTAATGTATGATTTCAGGAAACCCCGGAGAATTTAGGGCAGATTGAAGATGCAGCAAAAAAGATAGCAGAATTGTCTTCATTAGTAATTTTGACTTCGGATCCAAAGATCAGGAGACGCAGTGAATTATTAAAGGTTAATATTATTTTAACAGATTTTCAAGTTTCTTTTATTTCTTGCAAGTGTATTTATATAATACATGTTAAAGTTATATCATCCATTTGAATTTCGACTTATTTTTAAAATTTCTATTGTTTCTGTGTGTACATAAATTGTTAAAAAAATACATAAATATTTTTGTAGCGTTCTCGTAAGAGCTTCATCGCTGACGAGCGGGTAGAAGCCACTTTACGGCGAGCTTCCTTCCTGACAATAGCATCTTCTGCTTCTAAGTCAATTGAACAGGCTGTCGAGAATTTGGATAAAGTAAGTTTTAGCTTATAGAAAAAAATTACAGCATGGTGGATAAAAAGTTGATCTGAGGCCGTGGACGCGAACGGAATTTTCCAGGCACTATTGATAGTTAGGATATTAGAAATTGCCATCAGTTGCGTCATGAGAAAAGCGGCATGTATGACAGATCTCCCATAATGTTTACAAACTTCCTCATGTGAATTCAGCTTTGTGGACTATGGCCTATATCGTATGTTGCGTATTTTATGTGAAGAGATCACAAGCGGGTCAGCTAGTAATAACATCATGATAAAATTATTTTACGAGTTATATAATTTCTTCCGGTGGATACCTCACATTATCCGATTTTTACGTGAGCATATCGGATTGTACAAGATTTCGCTTTGCACACAAAAACCTTTACAGTAACATCATTAATTATAGGTACTTTTTCTCATGCAAACAGTATTGGTGGAGTTTTTAAAGTCAACGTCTTGTATCATTTTTGCATACGGATTGTAATATTACTGATTATAGAAATACGATTTAGGGTTTCGGTTTACAGACAAAAAAGTTTTTTTGCGTAATATACGATTTAGATTATTTAATTTACTCTAGGAGAAATAATCGGAAGTTTGATAACAGTTGAGTGATCATGAAATGGAGATCATTGGAAATGAATAATATTAACGGAGGACTGATGGCTTCAATAGCAAGGAAATTTCTTCGATTCAGATGTCTTAACATTGTATTTCGCATATAAGTGGAATTCATAAGCAAGCAGGAAAGCTTGGAATAATTTTAATTTTTATAGCATAATATTATTTTTATGGCCAAACAGCCTTATGAAGGACCACCAGTCAGCAGTGATGAGGTTTCGAAGATTAAATTGTCGTTAGCAGACGAGCTGGCGAAACTCAACGCCGCTGTGGCTATGCTGCTGGCAGCTCGTGCAGGTGTGTATTCTTCTTACTGAAGATTCTTTTTTCAAGTTATGTAAGATAGAAGATTCTGGTTATGGTAAATTAGTTTCAAGTCTTGATGATCACTGTGCATAGGCAGTATAAGCAGAGTTTGGTTACAGAAATCCATCTATTTCTGGTCTTGGTTCTTGAACTATGAAGTTGTAAGAGATTATGGAGTCGCTTATGATGCGATATATTTTATGGTGCGATAGATAGATGGCGACAGATTGTTGAGGCCAACCTTCCCTGCTCATAATGCACTCGACGACCTTGCGATGCCATGTCCTCATGTTGGCAGCTGCTGGTTTTTACACTACTGACGGCACTCGTACTTAGTGGTCCTTAACTTTCCACGCTATCATTGTCTTTTTAGAATCAAATCAAAAACATTGCACAGGTTTTAATTCAGTTGTAGTGATGGAGAGTCAATTAAAGAGCAGAATCTCTACTTCCTTTTTGACCGGCAGCTGGTTGATGATGTAAATGACGTCAATGAGCATCATTACCATATACCATCAGTCGGCTTATTCAACCAAGTGCGTTGGTTATTGATATAAAATATGATTTCAATGTAGTTCTTATCATTTTTCAAAGATTTTTTTTCTGGAAAGCTTAAAACCAGTTGAGAGATTATTAGTAATCTTTCGTTCGGCGTAACAAGCTAATAATAAATAGTAAAACAATTATATTATTTCACGTTAATTAGATCCGAACAAAATGGACTACGAAACAGCAGTCAATTCAATCACGATAATCAGTGAACTCACTCCGACATTGATTCAAGGTAAGTAGAATCAAACTTTAATGGGAAGAAGAAAAATATTGCAACTGTCGCCTTGGACAAAAATGTAATCTATACTAATAACAAAATTCTAACTGATCGATTTCTGTACATGAACGATATATGAGAAAAAACATTATTACGGGCCTTTATTAACGCAATAGAACCCAAAATAATAGTTGTTAGAAATTTTGTCTGTTTGTTTGTGCGTTTGTTCCCGGTAATCTCAGAAACGGCTTAACCAATTTCGATCTGGTTTTCACAAATGTATTGCAGTAAGCATCACTTAATAGTTACAGTTTGTTCCATTGCAATCCGTCCATAAATATAAAAGTAATGAATTAATTTATGTATTTCTAATTCACACAAAGAGAAAAGCCCGGAAAAATGCACATGCTATCTTAAAGCGTAAGGTAGTTTTTCCGAAGCGAAGCGAGGGCATTTGCTAGTAGGTACATATAAATCTAAAAGAAAACTACAATATGTATCTACCATCACTAACCATCAGGTGGGCTCATTTGATTGTTTGTCGACTATTACAGAAAAAATATAATTTCAATCATATTTAGTATTCAATTTTTTATTGCATTATAGGTGTTACATATAACACAAAAAATACATTTAGTAAACTTATGTTGAAATAAAATGTTATTAAATATTGACCGGGAATTTCAGATGCCAAAGCCTTGACCAGTGCTAAAGATGAAAATAAGCATCTGGATCTATTGAACCAGATAAACGATTTGTGCCAAAGTTTGAATACTCTGTGCAACCTGACTGGACCGGATGATGATTTAGTAAGTTGAGATGAAATTATTTTGTTCAACGCGTTATATGGGAATAGAATTAAACTAGACCGTTAATCGCAACATACTTAATAAAAAAAGTTTCTGTCTATCGCAATGCAATAATATTAAAAAGTATATCATACTTTCATTCGGTTTTTAGCAATGATGGAGTACTTTACATAGATAGATCAACTTACTTTAGTATTTGGATGTAACTCGACGAATAATTAACCCGCAGATAGTATAGCCTGAACAGCAAAAATTTTACCGAAAAATCATATATTAATTGATGATGTGATATGGTTTCTGAACCATCCTGAGAGGATTAATTCCATGGCTTCCAAGAAACAACTTATGATTCTTATTTCAGTTTATAAGATTCTTCTAAATGACAATCATTCATCAAAATTATTTCAGGAAATACAGAAGGTTGCAGATAATTATGCAAAATCTTCGGGCAAACTTATTTACGTATTCAATCCATATGGTCAGGGAAAATCTAAAACCTCAACAGATCCAGGCAAAGCAAACGAGGTATTTTCCAGGATTATATTTAGTTAGTTGCTCATTATTACTTATGTGTAAATAAAGGTGGAAAAATATTAGAGAATATGAACCTCCAATGCTCGCTTCTGTTCTTCTTGCTGAATAACGAACGTGGCAACGGCATTAAGAACCTTCTTTTGACAGCGACCTTCAAAAGGTTCTGTGCCAATCAGTTTAATTTCGTCGTTATTTAACGTGTTGGTAGGGTTTTTCACCTGCTTAGTTAGCTGTAATCTTCCTTCTTAAAATTCAACCCGTAATGTTTTCAATGTTTTTCTGGGTCAGTTACGCAAGTAGATTTACTGCTTCCTATTTGATTGGCAATACTTTTGAGATATGCTTGGTGTTCATCATCATCATGTACTATGTCCACTATATCCATCAAATTGACGGTTATCAGAAAATAAAGCCTTTATATACCTTATTTTTCTATTAGATCATAGACTTGGCTAAGAAAATAAGAGAAAAAACCAGTAGTATCGTCCTAGTAACGAGCGATCTTACCAAATTGAAATGTAACGATCCACGCGCTCGAGCCTTGGATGATCTTGCAGTCAAGTGCGCTGATGCTGCTTTGGGACTGGTTGCTTGTAGTCAGGTATTTCCCATATATTTTTATTCAAAGAAAACGGAAAAGTTAATTACAGATATAAATAAACGATTCAACACTCACATTGCTGCACTACGATGTATGTATAACATATCACTAAATACCAAAGATTGCAAAAATCTTATTAGATCTCGCACACCTTTGAAGGTGTTATTTATTTAAACAAACCTCTTTAACTTTAATTAAAGTTTTGTAAAAATTTGTTTGTTAATATAATGATAAGGTTTTCAATACATTCTCAGATAACAGCTCCAACAATTCATGAGCCTCATTGTCAGAGCGCACTCACCGCAGCTGTAGAGAACTTTTCATCGTCGGTTCAGCAACTTACATCGGCCTGGAAGCCACTGGTGGAAGATCAGCAGTGCCAAAAACACGGAAAAAAATTAGATGAAAAAACCTCAAAACTTATGAAGACTTTGGAACTCATTAAGAAAGCGTATGAAAATTTAGATGGTCAGTGACTTTCTTACTTTTTTCAGGACATGGATAAAGTCACACCTAAAAAGGTGACATGAATAAGATTTTCCTATACACTTCTAAATAAACATGCGTTGGTGGCGGTATGTATGTTGGTATATACTTTTATTTATCATAAATGCATGTTTTCCTTTGTGGGAGGGACGGAGGTTCTATGCATTTATAGAAGTACATACCATCATACATTGTGCTTGCGGATTGTTGCAAAGTAAATTAATACTAATTAAATGTTCTTTCCAGCAGATGAAAGTAAGCCAGAATTGCGGCCCAAACCAGTCACAAAACCTAAAGATACAAAACGATTGCAATTTATTACAAGTCTATCAGCTGCAAAGAACAATATTGAAGAAGTAGAAATAGAGCTGCAAGATTATAAAAATAATCTTGAAGGAAAGGTAAGTAAAGAAAAAGTTATTCACAAAATTATATTATTCAAGCCATTTAAAGTGTAAAAAAATAATACTAATTTGATTACAGCTAACTAAAGATACTGACAATATAAGAGGAAAACTTCGACAGCTTTTATCTCAAAAAATAGCTCAACTAAATGCAGCAATGGCTTCCTTAGTTTATGCTGCGTGTGGTGAGTAAGAGAAATATATTGATATCGAATCGAAGTCCTTTAGTTATATAATTTTTCTGATTTCTTATTTTTGTTTGCAGATAGAGAAAACCCCGATTATGGGACAGCTACTGTAGCAGTTGACACCATCAATGAACTCAATTCACAAATTATAAAAGGTAATTAAAAAAACAAAAAAATGGCAATATTACAATCTGAATCAAGAAGGGTCAAATACATATGAAATAACTCAAAATCGTAAATTTCTAGTAAAATGAAACAACGATATTAATTAGTATAAATATCTATCTATCTATAACCCTTTTACAATCCATTGTTGGACATAGTCCACCTTAATTAGTGCTGCTGCGACCAGTTCCGGGTCCTCTGAATTCAGTACCTCGCTACAGTTTTTGTTCAGGTCATCAGAAACAATGTAAAAATCTCTGGGTAGAAATAATATCGTACATAATAACTACCTATCCTGTGTTAACACAATAGACAATTTTATCATTATCGTCGAGGGTTTTTGTTCGCTTTAAATCAATTAAAGCGCGTTGACAAATGCATCATTGCAATTGATTGTAAGGATTTTGTTATATGTATTTGAGTTAATATGCAGCCATAACTCTTGACCTATCTAGACATGGCATAATTTATTTGAATTTGGAGCGAAAGTTTTTCCTTATAAGAGATATTTGTATGTGTCGGCAAATCTATAGAAAGTCTAAAATCTGAAATCGCATAATTAACCTGTTCATTTTCAATATTAGCAATTTTTTTGGTCTGGTCACGTGGCTCGGGTGGAGATTTAACCTTTCGTCACAATTGTAAGTGAGTTTGATTTCAGAGGTCCAAAAATTATTTTTTTATTTAAATCTGTTAGGAGTCTTTAGTCAGGAATTTATCTACGTCAATAATAGTAAGAAGGGAAATAAAACTGCTAATATTTCACTTTAATTTTGTTCTGAAATATGATATCGAAACGCGTATCTTACTTGATCCCAGATTACTTAGCGCTTTAGGTGGTGTCTCTCAATGTCAAGCGGGATATCGAGTTCGATTCCCGACTTGGGCAGATAATTATGAGACAGATAATTGTTTGTCTCGATTATTGGTTGTTCATAAAGTCTCATTTGTGTAAGTTGATGCAATACAGGGAATCATCGTGTAGGAATATATTCAACAACATAAATTATACAATAAATAAATAGTAATAGTACACATATAAAGTTACTTATAAAACAAAAAATAAAACAGAACGTGTCATGTAATATCTGTAAAGTAAAGAAAAGGGACCTAATTATAAACAATTAATAATGTATAATTATTATTAGATACTAAGGAGCTGTGTCAGTACGAAAACGAGAAGACTAGAAGCGAGATATTGAAAGATATAGCTGCACTATGTAAGGCAACTCAATGTATTTGTGATGGAGCTGCGCTGAGTAATTTTCAGGTACAAATTTGATAGTTCAATTCCTTTTTTATTTCTATTATCAGACAAACGGAAGACATTATTAAAGAAATTTCATCTATACTTTTCCCTGCTAATTTAATTAGGAACAAGTAAAAACAAGAAATATTTCAGGATATGTACGATGCTGCGTCAATGTTTGCGGATTCGTCTGGAAAACTGTGTTACGTTTTTAATCCTAAAGCTAATCCTGACAAGGAAAACCAGGTAGTTAATTGGTATTATCTTACAGTTTACAAAATGTTAGTTAACCATGTTCTTGATCTGTTACTAAATAATAATTAACAACTTATATAATGCACCTTTTCGATCGATGTTCGTTAATAATTTAAATACTTACCATACATTTTTATACAGATTTTAGACCTATCAAGGTCGGCATGTGAGAAAGCTTCAGAAATGCTTTCAAAAGTGAATCAGCTTGCTGAAGTTGTTCGTGGGGAAGATGGATCATTGCTGGACAGTTCGGGAACAAAAGTCGTTAGCGCTGCGCAGGACCTACTCACAGTAGCTCAGGTAATTTAATTATAAATAATTACACATAGGTATTATACATCTATATTTTACGTTTCTGTGTTTCCTATCATCGGCAATGAAAATAACATATGCGATATCGATCACATCTGTGTTATTGCAAAATGGTATGAAATTGTACATAAAAAGTTTAATTTAAACAAAAGTAAAATATTTCAGATAACAGCACCTTCAATGAAAGATGAGCGGTGTCAGTCAGCACTGATAAAATCCGTTGATAAAGTTTCGAATCTTACCCATGATGTTGCATCTCTCTGGGAGCCAGTAGTACGAAACCCTCAATATTATACTCTTGGCGATTTGCTCAACAAGGATCGAGAATCGCTTGACGTATTGCTGGAAAAGTTGAAAAAGTCTTGTGAACTAAGTAGTGGTAAGTTGAAATTCCAGAGAATCGCTTGACGTATTGCTGGAAAAGTTGAAAAAGTCTTGTGAACTAAGTAGTGGTAAGTTGAAATTCCATGGAAATGAGATAAAGTTGTAAATCAATATTAATTATCAGGTACTGCTCAGTTACACTTTCTTAAGAACATTACGGAGATTCTCGCGTGCGTAGGTTTCTTGGTGACGCTTTTCTTTACTTTTACCCTACCAACTGTATTGAGCTATAATTTGTTGATGCAGTGTTTTATTATGTTTGAGCACTTTTTATTTATATTTATAAAGCATGTTTTATTGGATTTTTCATCTATTCAACTGTGTATCTTTCTCGCTGTTCGTTGACGTATCACGCGGTAATCACTGAGCAGATTTAGATGATACTTTACATATTTATATTTTATATTATGGGTCATTGTCGTGGGAAATGGATCTGTTCTCACTGAATGGGAAATTAAAGTTTGTAAGTATAATTAAGTGAATTATCGACAAATTTTTGTCTGCTTTTCTGCAGTAATGAATGAATATATTTTCGACAGACTTGGAAATACTAAAGAACAAGGAAAACCAATCCTTACAACAAAAAACGAAATAAACACGAAATTAATTAAATTCCTGATAAAAATTAACACTATGTTTTTTTATTTTGAAGCGTAAATTTTCTGAAGCAAATTGAGGTTGGATTACTAATTGGAAATACTATAAATGAAACACGGGACTTAAAATAAAGTTTTGAAAATTTAATTTACAGAAGCTGAAGCGGTTCAAAGTAATGACGACCCAAAAACAAAGGAAAAACAGCGTCTGCTCTTTTTCATGTCCATGACTGACGCTAAAAATAAATTGTTAGAAGCTGAGAAACTTCTAGCGGACAGTAAAGATATAACATACGATAAGGTAATTGAGAATCATCTAAGTGCAAGCCGTGAATATATAATTTGTTTTCATTATGATTTACTACTATACAATTAAGCAATCCACAATGAATTTCTGAAGTAAAATAATTACTTAGATTATTAAATGTTTAAAAATTAGTTTCTGTTGAGTTAAAGTAAATTTGGCATATTAACAGATATAAAAAAAAATTCAGTTACAAATAAAGAATTTCATAATTTTCAGCCCAGCAAAGACACGCCAGTAAATAAAGATTTGAAGAGAATCACTGCCCAAATGCTAGCTGAACTAAATGCTGCTGTAGCTGCAATTATGCAAATGACCTCAGGTATACATAGATAATTTAGTTTCAATTGAGATTTTACTCTGTAGCGGGTGTAAAATTTAGGAGTATTTTAATTATTTTAAATAACTAGTCATACTTATCTATTCTAATCATTACTGGTTATTTTACTGATTTAACAATAGATTTCACTGCTTATATATTTTTGTAAAATTTTAGTACTTATAAGTAATCAAGTATGGTCGTATACACGTTTAATTTTTTGTCGTTTCCATTAAAGAGGAGCGGGTTTTTGATTATCAACAAATTATTTTCCTAAAATGATAGAATTTCTAAGACGTTTGTTGTGCTTTTCCAGACATATCCAACATGGATTACGAGACAGCTGAAAGTGCGGTCATGGCAATTTCTCAACTTACACCTGATTTAATTCAAAGTAAGCTTGATTTTATATTTTTCAAATATTTATATTTTATTTTCACTATTTTATTACACGGTAAGATGAGTTTGGGATGAGGTGATAATTTTATCTGAATTTTGATGGAGACTGTTTTGGAAGTTATTTTCGTAATTCATCGTTTGTGAACGATTTACTTTAATTCATTTTTTATTATTTAATCTTTACCTATATTTTGTTCTATGTATAATTCTTGTCCTTGGTCTAAAACTTCTGTGTTTTCTGCTCTTTTATTGTTTGATTTTTGTTCCTTATCTTTTTATAATTTTTTTAACAGAAAATGATTCGTCAATTTCAAATTATTTATGAATTTAGTGTATCATGTATACACTCCTTTATATATATACCATACGTTATTCTATCATTTTGCTTGTAATTTATGTTGTTCTGTTTGGTTTTAGATACGAATAAACTATGTCATTATGGAGACGACAAACAACGTGTTGTGATGTTAGACAATGTTAGGTCACTGTGCAAGGCGAACAAACTCATATGTGACAGTATTGGAAAGAATGATATGCAGGTAAGTTGATGGAATAGTATTCCATAAGCTTGTTATAAAACGGATGGGTGGAATTTGCGCGTACTATCTCTCAGAGTTGTAATTTCTTCATTTTATTGAACCTACTAAATTAATATTTTTTGGAATGAGTGTAGATATTTTTTATTGACACATTTTAGGATACAAATATGCTTCTGGATATAATATATCTATAATTACTATATTGTTTTATTATATGTATAAATTTGTATAAAGGGTTTTATTTTTTATTGATCATTTTTATTGTTGCCATCTCCCAACAAATTCTCACCTATACCATAGGTTGACTGGAAGTGAATGCCCTTAACCTTTAAGTTCGCCTTTTGTAATAGTCTAGTTTAGGTTCTTACAATAAAGTGTAAATAAATAAATGAATATCGATTATGTTAATTCTTCCAGGAACTGAACAATGCTGCAAATAAGTTCACCAATTCATCAGGAAAGTTATATTACATATTTAACCCTCGCGCTAATTCCATTAAAGAAAACCAGGTGCGCTATACATATAAGTTTATATAAAAATACTTGTTGAATATTTTGTATACCTTTAACATTTTATTAATATTATAGTTTCCTGTGCCGTACTTTCACCAACTTTCACTACCTAAACTAGAAAATTGTATTGAAGATGTATTTGTAGTAATAATATAAGTTTCGTCATGAAAATAAGATTGTTCTTTCGATTCCAGATACTAGACTTATCTAGAGAAGCCTGTGAACAAACTTCTTTGCTGCTTTCTAGAGTTTATGAGTTGGCCGAAAAAGTTGGGGGGGAAGAAGGTTCAATGCTGGACATCTCCGGGTCCAAAGTGGTTGACGCAGCACAGGTTTTGTTGACTACAGCTCAGGTAATGTTCCTTGATAAGTATTTCTTTAGTATGCAGAATAATAAGTAAGTAAGTAGTGGATGGATAGCTAACAGTTGAATTTTATGTTTACTTTCCCTTGAAATGCGAGAACAAATGATGAAACAGGGAATTTTGGAAGCGATACTTTTTCAGTTAACACGTGCATTGGTGTTAATTTGTTTTTGAATTGTGATAGTGTGTAATTTTGATTAAATGGTATTTTTAAAGTGATTTTATGAGTTTTTGTTTCAGATAACAGCACCGTCAATATCAGACCCTCGATGTCAAGCAGCGTTAATGAAGTCCGCTGATACGGTCTCTGATATGTTAGAAGAACTAGCTGCCATATGGGATCCTATAACCCAAAATTCTGACCATCAAACTCTAGGCAAACAAATCATTACAGATCGAAGAAAACTTAAAGAAATATTGGATAGATTGAAAAATGTGTGCAGCGTGGACAATGGTCAGCGCTATGTTTAATTTTTTGAAGTTGAATGAAGTTTAATTGTAATTGCTGTTGAAAAAATTAATCTTTGGATCCATCTATGGCTAAAATTAATTTAATTTCCTATCATTGAACTATTCGGTTTACTGTCTTGAAATCGTTAGTTTGCTTTGTTAGTTATAAAATTAATTTGTTAAGTAGAAAATTAAAATATTTAGTTTCTTGCACTTTCTTTCAGATAAAACTGAAAATCTGGAAAATGAAGATACACAGCGTCTTAAGTTTATGCAGACGGCAACAGGTGCGAAGAAGAAAATGTCCGATGCTAAGAAAATTTTACTAGACAATTCTAAGATTCTTATGCAAACTACTAAGGTATTCAAATCTTTAGAATCAAAGTTATTTTATTTTATCATTAATTACGATTATTTTCATTAAATTGGATTTTTAGCTATGTAATATAAGAAATGAGCAAACACGTAAAATTATAATATTTACAAATTTGGTGACCTAAGAACGGAGGTTTTGTTATCGTTATCGAATCGTTATTGAAGTTGCAAATGTTTCTAGATGATGGAGAATTTTCATCATCAGGTGGACGTTTTAGGTATTCTTTAACGGATATTGTCTTAGAAAACAATTAGAGTTGAAAATTTTTTGACAGCTCAACAAAAACACACCGGAATATCAACAGTTGCAGCATCTCTCTGCACAGAAGCTGGCTGAGCTGAATGCCGCCATAGCAGCTGTCATGCAGGCGACCTCAAGTAAGACACAAACAATATCAAATAACGACAATGTAACCTCGTTCACTGAGCTCGGTTCCAGGTCAGAGTCATGTATGTGACAAATAAATGTCGGCTCGTGGCTGTTTTTGATGTTTTATTTGTGTATATCCAAACCTCTCGCAACACAAAAAATCCTAGTGCGTTGGTGTGAGCCGTTCACCGTATATTATTTAGCTTTAACCCGTTAGCAGTCCACTGGGGGATATTACTTTCTTTATAGAATGAATGAATGAAAATGAATGAATGTATTGATTAAAGTGGGTAGTTTTCAGTCGTATTCGACTTTGTCTAACTCGATCACTCTTTAAATAAACATACAAGCCAGCAGAGTATATGAGCCTTGACTGGAGCGATCATTGTATATTTATCCGTTAGATCTAGAATTTAACGTGTCAGATTAATTTTCAGATTCGATGGATCCAGACTGCAAAAGAATAGAAACAGCTCTATCGACTATTTCACAAGTCACACCTGAAATCGTACAAAGTAAGGAAATCTATATTAAAACGGTTATTTTACTCAAAGAACCAGTTGCTAAAATGAACGTAATACATATAAAGCAAAGGCTCATGACTCAATTTGGTGTTTTTTAGTACGCCGAACTTATCAAATCAATATACACCTGAAACTTTTATTACATATGTTTTGATTTAAGATACTAGCAGGCTGTGTGAATACGAGGACGAAAAACAGCGTCAAGTCATGTTAGAGCATATTAAAGCGCTTTGCGAGGCTAACCAGCTTATGTGCGAGAAAATGGAAAAGGACGAGTTAAAGGTACGACAATATTTTGTGGTGTACATGACCATAACTCTAACAACGCCGGTCTAGGTTCTTCTCTGATGGTGTGAGATGTACAGACTGTGGTCTGCCACACTGGCCAAGGGCAAATTAGTAGATTTTACAACCTGAATAGAGAACATTCTGGAGAATTTTCAGGTGAACCTGCAACTGGTTTGAACTGAGGTCATTTTGATTACTATATTACATGGTTTATAGTCGGCTATCAGGCGGGTTGCTTCCGACATCCACAGTTAATGTTATCATCTATGACAACTATCCATACTAAACTTAATGGGGCTCTTGATGTTATGAGATCGATAAGACAATTTAGTGACACTGAAACTGATAGGCTTAATTTTGTTTTAAGTTGTTAGTGTCGTATCCATATCGCATCTTTCTGTGGAGCAGGTGCTATACAAAAAGGTTTATGTAATCTAAAATTTCGGGAATTTGGTGTGAATAAGTTAAAAAAATTGTTAAATACTTTCATTAGTTCCTCAGTAAATCATGTAGTTTATAGACAAACTAATTTATGGAACACAAATAAAATGGCGATATTTTTAATCGATAAACAAGAAAGGTGAATCGTTTCTTCTCGTGAATTCTGTATGTTGAAAACTTTAATTGGTAGTGTCCTGCCTGCCGAGCGAGAGGTCTCCGGTTAGACATTTACGTGAGACATAAGCATTTGTTCTTGGGTTATGGGTGTTTGTCATGTCTTAATTGCGTATGGTCATGCAACTCGAAACGAAAGTTAATGTTAGGTATTTTGCCTTTGAAAATCTTCAAGAATTATTTGAAAGCACTCTTCATAGGCAAGAATTTTAGGCATCGGATGACAGAGACGAATGGAAATAACCAGCTCTGCAGTCATAAAGTTACATAGTCAATCAATGTGTACTATTTTTAATAGATGTACAAAGTATTTCTTTCGCCGTTCCTTATCCTCCATGATAAAGCATCAAAGTGATAGTAAGAAGAAAAATGAATAATTTTAATAGTGATACTTACATTACATACATATAGTAATGAATAAATCTGAACAATACTTTCTTTAGGACTTGGTTGATGCTGCTGATAGGTTTGCTCGTACCTCGGGCAAGTTGTACTACGTGTTTCTTCCGCACGCCGTTTCATTGGTGGAGAACCAGGTGAGCTAATATAATGAAATTTTACTTAAAAGGGAAATATTTAGGCTATAAGCGCTTTACAGAGCGAACACAACAGGCCATAACGAACTAAAACCTTGAGAAATTTTCAAACACAAACATTAAAATTTATCTGCCCCAAAGTTTTTGGTCTATGTTGATCAGATCCAGATTATATTTTTATCACCAACGTGTTTTAGTTGCAACTTAGAGTGTAGATTATTTTTATCGGATGCGAAGTGGATTCATTGCTTCAATTTACACCAACAACATAACGGTGATGCGCTGGTGTTATTTATCGGTACTCAAATAAGTTTACTGGCGCTATTTTTTTTATTTCCAGATTGTAGATCTTTCAGAAGCAGCCCTCGCAAAGACCACTGACTTATTATCAGGCGTAAAGAAGTTAAGTGAAAATATTGGCGAAGAAGAAGCATCCAGGTTGGGGTGCTCGGGAAATAGGTTGAACGATGCGGCACATAATTTGCTGTCTACTGCTCAGGTAGATATAAACCTATTTAATACAACCTGTTATTAATTGAGCAACGGTAACTTATCCAGGTTTATTTTGAAACATTTACGGCGCTCTTTCTTTATTGCAATATGAAAAAGAAATCATTTAGCCCTAGTTTTGCGGTGGAAAGGCAATGCTCAAAGTAAAATCAAGTTCACGTATGTTGAATAAAGACGCAATGTCTTCATATTCAACTTTATTTCTTAAAAAAACCAATCACGGATCTCTTTCTCCATACAGTCTCATCTGTATGATTGCTAAGTAAGACCAGCTTCGTCATCGGCTTTCCTCAAAGAAATCAATCCCTTAGCGAGTATTGCGAACAACTTAGTTAAATCTTGTCATAGTTTCACTTCATATTTATTTGTACTACAGATTACAGCACCTTCAATAACGGATGGTAGATGTCAATCAGAACTGATGAAATCCACCGACAGAATATCCAAGTTAGCTACAGAGCTGGCTTCGGAATGGGAGCCGATAATTTTGACTCAATCTTTAGCAATGAATCAGCCTCTAAGAGACAAGCTAACTGAAGATCGGAATATGCTAGAAGCCATATTACAAAAATTGAGAAATGCTTGCAATCCGGAAAGTGGTAAGTTTGAAGATAAAATTCATCGTTGTCACCGAATTTCTGCCTACATTATCTAGTTCGTTAAACTTAAGCAGCTTAGCGAAGGTTATAAATGTTTCTTCTCTTTTATTATAAATTACCTCGCCAAAAAGGTACAAAAATAAAAAAAATCCTAACTTATTAGTAATACCTGAATCTGAATTGGAATTTAAGGTTTATTATCTTTCTCTCTACTCTCAACGTCTATTTGAACTGTACAACCTACATGGTTCATGTCATTTGTCCATAATGGTTTCACCCGTATACGATTGAAACTCTATTTATATGGATTCAATTTACAGCGATCGCCCGTCATTAGATTTTTACAAAATATGCACCCATGCAAACTGTAAAATACGTTTGTCTCTGAAGGGTTCTTGGAATAATCTTATAACAAAGTATTCTTCAAGAAAAATTGTGGAGTATACTTCCAGAATTGACGAATTTTTGAGTTTTGTTTTATCTGCTTTACACGATTAAGGAAAAGTAATAAGAACTCAGATTTATTTACTTTAGAACGTAAGGAAATAATGAATCATAGTTTTATAATACGAGTTTAGGGCATCCGTTAAATAAATAATAAGTTAGTAAAAATATGTTTTTAACAGATCTAGGGAAGCTTAAGGTGTCGATGTTAGCAGCAAAAGAAAAATTAGCAGTTGCGGAGAAACTTCTGGAAGACGGCAATGAGAGTTTTGAATCACGAATAAAGGTTATTTTTTTTTATGTAAAATAAATTTTAATAAAGACGATTCATCTACAACGCGAATTTGTTCTAACGAGGATGAGATGTAGATATTAGACGTTTATTACACCTACTAAAGGTTACGATAAAATGATAAAATTTGTAGAATTAATAAACATAAAGATATTTTGACAGCCCAAAGAAGAAAACACGGAGTTGCAGAGTATTGCAGCGCAGAAATTGGCCGAACTGAATGCTGCGGTAGCTGGTCTTGTGCGATCTAATACTGGTAAATACATTACATAGTTAATGGAAAGGTCATCAACCTTTCAGTCCTGTGGCTATCTTTGGATCTTCGTGTTGGTACCAATTTGCAGTTAATCATCATTACGCTTGTCTTCTATCCTCAGTTCTCATATTGTAATTATAAAGTTAGTAAAGCAGATTTAGAAGTAATTTTTATTATCAACATGTTTATTGTTTCAGATAAGGCGAATTTAGACTACGAGACAACGGCAAAACATATAACGAAAATTTCACAGCTTATGCCAGAAATCGTTCACAGTAAGACACTAATAACTTTGATGTAAACGCTTTGGAAAGAGAGGGAGTTAGATTTTATTAGATTTTTTTCGGTATCATCCTTATTCCATTCTTGTACCGTTGTTCAACGTAGCTAGTAATTCTTTTGACATAGAAGATAGAGCTGATTAAACAAGCTCTTTGTTATTAATTTTGAAACTATGATAGCCATTGACAGTCAATTTATGCTTTTAGATACAAAGGAGCTGAGTCAATACATGAAGCCCGAACATTGCCAAGAAATGTTGTCCAATATTAAAGAAATATGTCATGCTAATAAACTCTTATACGATTGTGTGGAAAAGAGTGACAATAAGGTTGGTCATCGCTTCTTATTAAAAGGATGTCAATGACAGCAACACTAAACGACGTTTCGTGTCTGTTTTGAAATTAGCATGGAGAATTTTGGTGTTAATGACATTGGAAAAAGTGAGATTGTAACTTCAAATATCATAATTATCTTCGGTTCTATTTAAAGTTATCACCTGATGTCTGTGACTTGTTATAGTCCATTGATCATACACTAATAAGAAAACTGTAATGGGGTCAAACCTGTACCTTAGACTATTTCTAAACTTAGGAAGCAGTGGATTAAATACAAGTATGTTTGCCTCACTCATAGCAATAAAAATAGGAGTTAATAAATTATTTCAGCTTTATAAGTGAAAATGCAGTCAATTTGGTTTCATATTTGTAAATTTTAAATGTCTTTGATTGCAGAGTTTAATCGATGCAGCTAGCAAATTTGCCAATTGTTCGGGCAAATTGTATTACGCATTCAAACCTCCACTTGTATGTTCTACTAAAGAGAACCTGGTAAGTATAATAAATGACTGTATGCTGCGTACTATGTAAACAAAATTATGAATCAGCCTTAGGAAAACGCAATATCCTCTCTTGGAAAGTTTTACATTTATTAAGGGTCATGGTTCTTTCTCTTAAATACGCAAATAATGTTACAGGGAATCTTACATGTCAGTGTAAAGAAAAAAATATTTTTAAGAAAAATTAATAGCATAAAGACATCAGATGCGATATTTACTTTCTGTATCGAATATTCAGGAATTTTCTAAGGTTTGTGCTATGCCTTGCTCGTGCATCTTGCGTCAAGTAACTTTATTTTTGTCTTGAACTTTGATCTAGTTTTCTAATTTCCTCAGAACGATCTAGTGATCAATATTTGAATGTTAATCTTGAGGTTAAAATATCTATTCTTTGTAGATTCTTAGTCTGTCTAAAGATGTTTATGAGACAACATCAGGCATGCTATCCCAAGTAAATGGATTGGCGAAATCAGTTGGAGATGAAGATACTTCTAAACTCAATACAGTTGCCTCCAAGGTCGCTGATATGGCACAGGAACTAAAAACTATCACTCAAGTAATGTTTTGATTTAATTGTTTATAGGAATATGTTCCATTGGTCAGCTTATTCTTCGTACTCTCATCTTTTATTGGCAGGACTAAAAAGTTGGATAATGTAAATTTGTGAAAATAAATGTAGGTGCATATGTAGTAGAATCGTTTGTATGGTTCACCTGATGGGTCATATCCACAGTCTGTACACCTGCAAAAAGGATTTTGTATCCGTTAGTTACTTCAAATTCTTTTCAAATTCTTTTATTATTTTAAAATGTTTAGTTGGTTTTTTATGTATGCAGTGTTAGCATAAAACATCTCATATGTTCTTGCTATACTTCGTTTTCTCACTTATTAAAGCATAGGTTATTCTGGATCCCAATACATCAATATAAGGCAAATTTTTAATATAATGGTTCTCTCATCAGGTTACAGCACCATCCGTTGAAAACGGTAAATGTCAGGCAGCACTTGTAGAATCTGCCAAAAACCTTTGGTCCGCTATTGAGGCCTTATCTTCCAAATGGTTACCAATAGTGCAGAACATAAAATATACTGCCTTTGGGGAAGAATTAAATAAGAATAGGGAGGCAGTGGAAGTCTTGGTCACGAAGCTGATTACAGAGTGCAAAGTGAAACCGGGTATGTTGTATCTTTTAAAACCATAGTGACTTATTACGCTTTGATTTATTGTGAGATTCGTCATGAACAGTTTCTGCTTGTGAGCAAATATTTATTTGAAATTAAAAATACTCTAATACATTGAAAATAAAAATCCTGATTATATTTATTTTACGCATTGAGTATTTAAATGTGTGTTTTAAATAATTTTCCAGGTGTAATTACTAAGCCTTCAAAACCAGAGCCATCTCTAAGACAAGTGACAGCAGCTTCGAACCAAGATAAACTTAAATCAAAACATATTCAGTTTTGCAAGTCAGTAGACATTGCCCAGGATAATATAAGGAAGGCAGAAGAACATTTGAAAAAGGTACCAATTAGATTGATATAGACTTGTTGAGTGAATATTTAATAGAGTCTTACTAAAAAGGTCAGCTTCGATCCTTTTAAATGCATCTTACACAGAAAATTTTAATTATAGCCTATCACTCGCCATCCCGCATTGTTGGCCTTAGACACTTTAAATATACCATCTATTTATTTGCTTCAGCCTCATGACAACAACTTTACTCACCCTATGATAGTCAGTGCACAGGAGAAATTGCAAAATTTGGTAGTGAACAACTTAGCATCAACCGCGGTCGCCGTTTCGCGTCTTATTTCCGATATGGGTAAGAATTTAAATATAAAACATATTAGTAATTATGTCTATTCGTCTCATAACGCAGCAAAATTACTCATTAAATTGCTAAGGTTATCAGATCTACTCGAGATAGTTTATTTATGATCGCTTAGAATTCTTGCTTAAAGTACATCTTTAAACAACATGAGATAATGTTCGATTGTTTTTAGGTCCATTTTCACGCGTTCTATCGTGTTAATATTTAATGTTATAATGTATGTAAATATGTATGTTTACAGCGTTTTACCGTTTTATCGATTGTGTCATTAGGTTTATTCGATTTGACCTTCAAAACTATTAATTTACGTATTCCTTATTTTGAATTAAATTTTTCTGATACTACAATGTGCTTTTCAGGTCAAGATCATGTAAATTATGATAGTGCAATTAAAGCTATTAAAGTATTAGCTGAACTAGTTCCTGTAATTGTTAAAGGTATGTATTAAGAGTTATTTTAATAAGCAATATAAAGTACTCCTCGGTGCCATTCTGTTTTAAGTGGTTCTATGAAGCCTGTAATGTCATATCCGGTATGAAAACCAGTCATGAAAGAAATATCGAGAATTTGGATACAACTATAGCAATAATACTCTTGAATATCCAGTGTAAAATAAGAAATATTTTTTAGACGGCAAAGAGCTCAGTAGCGCCAGAGAAGATACTGAAAAGGAAGAATTCTTAGCTAACATGCTATCTCTGTGCGAGGTTTCTACAAAGCTCTATGAGACCGCTAAGAGTGATCCAAAGGTAAATTAGGGTTTTATTTCTCTTGAAATATTATTTTGCATGCCGTTCCAAGTTATATTTCCAATTTTAATTAATATATTAAGTATAATATATAGGATCTAAAGCTAACAAATAATTAGTTTCAACGTAAGTATTGGTTCTTTAAATTGTACTTCAAAATCATCCTAACTGTAGTATCATTAAGGTTAGTTTTTTCTGAAACGAGTAAGTAATACGCACAAGCTATGTATAATATAATTTATGAATTAAATATATTTTTGTTCTAAATGATATTTGTAACAATATTATTTTATTACAGAAAATAAACGAGGTGGCAGTAGAGTTTAGCAACAAGGCTACTAAAGTCCTTTATAATGTATCCGCTGAAATACAGCCTGATCAAGAAAAGGGGGTAAGTGATTACATTAATAGATGAATCTTAACTTATTGTCGTTATTTCTTAAAAACAAATGTAATTTTAAAAGCATTCCTTAATTTTTCAAAAAAAAAAATCTTGTAGGCTCAAGAGAACACTGTAGCACTGTTAGCAAGATTTGAAAAAGTATTAAGCTTTATAAGTGAGAAAAAAATCTGCAAAAACCAAGTACATTTACCTCAATCATGTACAAAATTATTCAAATTTTCGTCCCGACTATTTCACATAGAACGACAGGGATTTCAGATATAGTCGTCAGACATAGAGAAATTCTAAGATATAAACACTTTGCACGTTACGGTGTTCATATTGTTGATTTAACGATTTCAATAATTATCGTTCGCTAAATTTTAAATTCGTTTTAGGTGATCCATCGTGCAAGGGAGATAGGTGACAGTGCATCGCGTCTCGCGGTGCGCGGCGCGGAGGGTGCTGTTGAAGTGAAAGATGCGCGTGCGCATGCATTGTGTGCTGCTGCTACTCGCTGTGCAGATTCTGCGAGTGACCTTATGTATACTGCTAAGGTGAAAAGATAAAATATCACATGCGCTTTTAATGTTTTTTATGGTTTTTAAATTTCTATTTTCATTGACTTTGAAATTTTTATGTATTGCAGTTAGTAGCATCAACGATACATAACCCAGAAAGCCAAAAAGCTCTTCTGGAAGTATCAAGCCAACTGACTTCAAAGATTAACGAGTATTCTTTGAGCTGGCAACCATTGTATTCTAACGAAGGATACGACACCTTCGTAAAAGACTTAGATACTGAAGCAGAGCTATTAAGAAAACTTCTGGAGAACTTCAATCAGGATCTAAAGAACAATAAATTGGTCAATCTAAGAGCGGTCGAGAAGTTAGAGGTTCAGAATACTCCGTTAAGACAGCTCGCTTGTAACATCTTGGAAACTATTAAGGTATAAGATACACATAGAAATTTGTATGTTATAAATAATAAACGGGGCGTTGCGAATTTAATTTATCATTACATTTTAAGTGCTGCCTACCATTTCAAGTAAAATGTGTTTGTTATAAAATAAAACTGTGAAAGACTATAAATAAAAAAAAGACTATAAAGACTTACGTACGTTTGTAAGTTGTTCTTATCTCTTTGATATTGTAATAAATAATATCAATACTGTTATTTCTCTGGATGAGAATGATGTTGTCAGCGATACAACTAATTCGATCCTATTTTAGATATTTTGAGAGTAATTATATTATATTTCATTTCGTACAAATATTCGTATGTCCACGTTTGTAACTTTCATATTAATTAAAAAGTTAGTATCAATAAGCTCTTAATGATTCGTTTTATAAATATCTATTTATAGGACAAAGCAGAATTGTATTGTTCTTCTGAAGAAAAAAGAAAAATGCTAGATTATTCCAACGAACTTAGCGTTGCTATAAAAGATTTGGATGTGGCCAATGCAAAGTGCAGAAATGCACCTCACGTAAGTGCGAATAAATCACAATTGATTTTTTACCATTACATCATTATTGTTTCACTGATTGACCATTAGTGTTTTCAACTCATATGAATAATACAACTTCATGATTTCACCACATTGTGCAGTATCTATTGCAGGTTGAAAAATTTCACGTATCTCTATGCCTCAATATTTCCACAATAATTCTTAGGTTTTAATATTATTGTAAATGGTTAAAAACAGTTCCATTTTTTGGGATGTGGTTCAGGAGGTCAGGTCTTTTAGTAAGATTTGGTGGGTAGGCTAAACTTTTGTTCATTAGATCTGATATCCATAGTTTTACGGTCAAGAGCACCAATACATGATAGATATGTAGAATGGATTGTTTTTTTGGTTTGACTGCATAATATATTAGTGAATGAAATTTTACGTCATATATAAACGTCATATTTTTTGTGCTTTAGGATAAAAAACGGCGAGAAGAACTGGAGCAAGTTTTGCAGCGGTTACAGCAGATCTGTTTGGAGTCCAGGATACAGTCTGGCGAGGAGAAACGTTTCGTTGATTTGATGGTATGACGACAATATTAGATATCTCTTGGGATTACTTTCAGAGTTGGTAAGAAATTCTCACGTTGTGAAAGAAAACAAATCCTGCACTAGGATAACTATTGCACTTTGAGTTGTAACAAACGAATTAAGAAATGGAATCGTACCGAGAAAAGTTCTTACACATTTTTATCCGCAGTTAATGAGTCAATGACGATACTACAATGTTTTTCAATGATGCTACTATCATTTACCATTGGTCACATTTATCACCTTCACAGGATCTCATCAACGATGTCTCATCAGACGCTAAAATAATCTCAGAAGAAACAATGAATGTGAAGCCCGAGTACAATAAATACGCTCTTAACGTAAGTTCTTTTTGTAATGCTTATTTTGTGATATAGTTTTCTATATGAATAAATAAATGGTGGGTAAAATAGATGAATGGTGAAAGAATTTTCTTGTGAATCAGCAAAAAATCTGGTATTCGGAAACTTTCTGACGGAATCAATCTACGATAAGATTGATTTGAATATACTGTATTTGTGTAGAATACAGATGTAGGTATAATGAAGCTGTTTTTACAGACGATTAAAAATCAAGCTGATGATATAGTGAAGTCTGCGGCGGAGACTGCCCATCCACCAGAAATTAGTAATGATGGTGAAATTATTGATGGTGTTTTGATAATAAAGGAATTTGCTCAGGTATAGTATCTCGTAGATACAAGTACGTACAAGTATTCAATCATATATTAACACATGTACGAAAAGGTATGTACACGGCCTAAGCACTGGATAAAATCATGATTGAAGATTTGATATCAAAATTTTAAACAGGCATTTTAGTCATTTAAGAGTAAGTGGGTACTTCGATTCATCATTACCATCAGTAAAAAGCTTAAAATTAAATTATTTGAGGTCAACCATAGATGTGTTTCTGAAAATCAAAATGAAACGTTTAAATAAGACATCGCTGGCCTCATCGCGCTTCTACTAGATTGCTTGTTTACCTTTTAAGTAAAATATGGTTAACAGTTAATTGTTAGATAGACCTTCGGGTGAACTGTACAAAATTTTCCATCTCTAAGAACGCTAAGACACCTTACGTAAGAAATTGCTTTTTATGTAAGTAGAAAATACGATACCGCTTAGACATTCGGTTTCGGTAGGGTTGTCACAAAATACAAATTAATATTATACCAAAGTAAACAAAATACTGCTAGATTTCTGAGGACGATTGAGAGCCGATACACACTATCGAGGTGTGACAACTTTCCGTTAGCCGACTACATGAAGGAATACGTTAGGCTGTGATGTTTCCACTAATTTAACATTTTTCTGAATTACTTTTGCAGAAATCGCATGAACGAGTTGATATAATGCGGACAGCTGCGGAAGAAATTCGCGATGTGCCATCTCAAACTAATCTCCGTCATAAGCTTATGAATTTGAAAGCGAGCAGCGATTTATTGAGGTGAGAAAATTCACGCTTTGAAAGCTTTTAAAAAGCTTGTTACTCAGTAAGCTTGTTACTCAGTTAGCTCATATTTATAAATATTGGCAAACCAAATGCCAGAAATATACGTTTATCTTAGAATGTCTTGCAAAATTAGGATTTGCATCTAATGGACTTTTATTGAGGTTGAATATGAATTAAAACTATCTAAGAACAGTATCGTACAAACTTATATTTACCACTAATCAAAGCATTCTGTACCAATACCGATTATTCCGTACAAATTTTGTTATATATATTTTTTTATATTGGTAACCCGTTCATGCTTCGCTCCGCAAAAAAAATCTTTAAGTTTACTTACTCGGATCCGTATTGTAATGAAAAAGTTTCAGCTTGACATCCAAAATACTAATTTAAAATCAATAACCTCTATAAAAATTTTAGCTTAGGTGCACAACGCTTATAGTTATAATCAGACATTTATTAAAATTTTTGGTCTCCATTTTACTAATTTAGAGATGAGCTCTTGGAATCTCTATCTATCTCTTATACTCATTATCTTATATCACTCTCTTATATCAGGCCTTTCAAACCTCCAATATTTATATACCTGCTAATTTGGGTTCAATGCTGATGCTGACAAACATCTTATCAGAGAGTTGGTTTTCCAAGATATTTTTATGTGAGATTTGTTGAAATCTCGTTAAAATTAGTTGGTCATCATCAATCACAATACCAGGAGGTCAGTAAGAAGTACGTTCGAAAGTTCAGGATGGCGATGTTGAAGATTAAATGTTGAAAGTAATTAATTTTCTTACCTTTTACCTTGATTGCCCTTATCATTTGTATGCTGATGATCTACAAATCTATGTGCATGCCACCGTATATAACATGAATGATGGTAAGGATATGATAAACAGAAATCTTGATATCATAAATTAGTGGTCGCTCAAGTATGGCATCAAGGTCAATCCTTTAAAATGCAAGGCCATTATAATTGGTAGCGCTCATCAAGTAAGTAATCTAAATGCTCAAACTGTTTTAATTGATAATACTGTTATATCTTTCTCATCCAAAGTTAAAAATCTTAGACTATTAGTTGGTCAGTACATGTCAGTGAGATCAGTCGATCAGTTATCATGAGGCTACGCACTTCAAATCGTTTTCGTAACTTCCTTCCTATCCAGATTAAGATTACTTTGGTAAAAAGTCTTATTTTGCCGTTAATTGATTACGCTGATATGTGCTGCTCTGACCTGAGTGTGCAGCTTTTCAATAAGCTGAAACGCCTCATTAATAATGCCATACACTTCATCTACTGTCTACGGAAATTTGATCGCATTTCCTCCTATCGTCGCCAGCTCAAATGGGTCCAAATTCGGGATCGTAGGCAGGTTACATTACTAACCACATTGCACTTTGTTCTGCGTGAACAGCTGTACCCAGGTTACTTAAGATAAAGATTTCAGTATCTTCATGAAACTCATGAGCGTCAACTACGATATTCCGATACTCTCGTATTAGCGACTCCCCTTCACCGGTCTGGTTTTATGTCAAGTTCTTTCGCTATTGATGCTATTCGCTTATAGACCGCTCTCCCGCATCAGATAAGAAAAATTGTTAACAAACAATCTTTTAAAAATGGAGTCACTGCCCACTATCTGCTGAAGTCTAAAGGAAAATGCTGAGTTGATGTCAGATCTGTGTGGACATGTGAATTGTCATCTACCCAAGTTCACTTTTTAACTGATGCACATTTTCATTTTTAAATGTATAATACATTTATATTCAATAATTTTTTAACTATATGTTTATTGTATATGTAATGTTATATATATGTAATTCCACAACATTTATTATATTATGATTTTTTATATCTTACATTTATATACATATATATGTCGGAAATGGTCATTAGTATAGACGTGAAACGAAACTCAGCACGATATCCGAGTGATCGCAGCACCGCCGCGATGACGTCGATACTCGGCTAACATCGTGCTACAACAGAGCCTAGCTAGTGGAGTAACGCCGGATAGAGCCACAGTTTACATTCTGCGGTCGATGAGATCGGTTCCTACACACTGGGAACTGTTACTGGTTTCGTTTGTCTGGCGTGAAGTGTTTGTTAATAATTAATTAAAAGTGTTAAACGATTATATGCCCACGCTATGTTCGATAATGCTGCTGAAATTACTGGTATCGCCAATATATATTTATGATGCCATATCTGCTTAGCTCAAAGGTTGACTGGTAGAGAATGGTTTTAGCATTAAGTCCGCCTCTTATATCACATTGTATTATGTATAATAAAGTTTAACTAAATAAATAATTTTTAGGTTTGCAGTAAACAGCCATGTCGCGGCTATTCGAACAGCAACATTAGATGCTAACCAGACCGATTTTGAGGAGCTGGAGCGGAATATTGATAACGTTCTTCAATCCACGAGAAGAAAGAATAAGCCAAATAATGAAACGGTATACTTATTCATGTTGTGAATATTGAAGTATTTTTCAAGTATACAACACATTTCAAGCAATACTATTAACCTCACAGAAAAAATTAACAAAAAACAAACATACTTATATGCTACATAATACTTACGCCATTTGGCCTCAACAAAAGTTCTATTACATTAAACAAAAGTGGTAAGTGACTACGACGGCCAGAACACCAAAAGTATCACAGGCAACTTGCTGCCCAAGAAGGTAGCAGTAAAATTGCTTGTTAATTGGATCATCGACACTACAATCGAAATCTGTTAAAATACTTTATGGTTGTTCCTACGAGGAGGATGGTAACCAGCAGGACAGTCTATCACCACGTACGAAAACTATCCGGATTTAAATCAGTATCACAGAAATTAGCGGCCTCCAATATAAGAGTTACGATGAATAGGGGAATTAGCCACCTAAACCCTAAATTTATATCCAGTTGTTTGTTTTTACCACGAAATTACAGAAATTTTTAGTCTGACCTAAAAGAGGCGTCCTATGTAAGTTTTAGAAAGAAGGGCAGGCCAATCTGTTTTCCAATCGTATAAAAAATATTTAATAATGCAAAATTGTTTAGGCATGTTAAAATGGGCTTACACTCTTGTTTAAGGTGATCAGCGTCTAAGAGTTGTTTAGGTATTAAATAGGGCTCAAGCGGCCACTACGCTGCCTGTGTGAGTAGTACCGCCTTTATAATGAAAACTGTTTTGAAAAACTGTCCTGCTTGGTATTAGTATGTCATTTTTGCATTACAACACGCATATCAAAATCAGTTTTTATCTCTAGTATCTGTAACTAGTATCTGGATTAACAGGGTTTTCACAACTCTTTATAATCGTTCCTTATTAAACGTTTCCACTGTGCAATGATATGGACTTCATCAAGATTTCAAGAAATCGGAGAATGTGCTCAGGTATTGTTTGAAATAATTCTCCCAACGCTCTTTCGTCATCGAACAAGGCGACGTACGGCGGGTATACATCATTACTCAGTGAACGTACCGTCTGTACTGACGGCTCTGTTTGCGTGTCCGTTGCATTCACTGTGCACACTGCAAAGGACTGTAATAACGTGCCCACGTCGGTATTACTGCCTACTTACGATTTGGGAGTCTTGAAGAGGAGAGTTAATAGGCTTTTATATGTGCGTTTAAAATCTTAGCATCATTACTTACGTGGGTGGGTTACGTGGGAATTCCCTCCTTCTTGCTGGATTAAAATGATGGCGTCTATAGTGCTACAAATGTTCACGGGTGGCAGTGATTACAGCTCTTTTGCCTGCGCAATGTGGAAGCAAAAATTTATCTATGTAATATTTTCTACAATGTCAGGAGACAACATCAGCTGCAATGGCCACAGCAACGACACTCTGCAGTGCTGTGTCATCTCAGAATGCCTTAGAGAAGATACCTTCAGCACTTGCAACTTATATGTTGGAAATCCGGTCGAAAAATAATCTTACGGATCCCAAACAGAAGTTGAGGTGAGAATTTTCATTCTTTTTTAGTCCAAGAAACATTGTTTAAAACATTACATTACATGTTACAAGGTAAGTGGTTCTTACCACTTACCCTTAAGGTTAGGAGGAAGCTTCTCATTATGCCTGATTATTGTCAATATTCAACTATATCAATATTACTTTAGCACAGGCCTATTCCTGCTTGCATTAATACTTTGGAGGACGTAGGATACTTAAATTTTAAAAAGTAACCGTAAAATTTCAACTGGCACACAATGTTTTATCTCTAAATACTTAAAATGTCAAGACCTTTAATAAATTTCAATTTGATACAGGCTTGAAGAGCATCTAACGAAGTTATTGGATTTGCTGAAGACTCACACTATGGCGATCAGCAGACAAATTGCCACGTGGCAAGAAGTAGACCAAGGGGAAGTTGGAGAGATTACTTTTCAGATAATTCAGGTGGGTTTTTTGGGGCGGTGTAATTAATCGAATGCAATAGTTTTGTAATGTTTATTGTTTATTTCGCTCAGTTAAAGTATCGACTCATTAAAACTTTAAAGATTTGAAGGCCGTCATAAGTTATCGACAATTTAGGTTGTAGAATACGTATTGTTTAGTGAAAAAAAATATGGGTGCTTTCGCGTTTCGACCCTAGGGTGAAATAAATAACACAACCTTTGAACTAAGCTTATACTTAAAAAAATCTTACAATCGCACCCCCACCTAGAATTCACTGTACTGTGGGCATACACGCATAGTACACGAATATAACATCACAATTACCCATGACAGGAGAACTAACACTTATCTATCACATTGTGTGGCCGGGGATGGAACCCACCGAACCCCCGTCGCTCGGCAGGGAACGTTACTACCAAGTGGGCTCTGTAGCATTATTTATTTAGGACTGTAAATAGTACAGAAAAAAATGTATAACGTTAGAAAAAAATAGTTTGCGGGGATAATTAAAAAATCGCAATTCGAATCGGCTACCAAACTCTTTATTAATCTGCAGTAGAGAGAAATTAACACGTGTACTCGGCTCTAGCACATACCTCAGGAATTGAGATGTGGGATCTATCAATTTTTTTTAAATTTGGTGCCTCATTGGTTTACCTTATCTAAAATACGCAGTCAAACGTACTAGGATTTTTTTAATTCACCGTTTTCATGCCCCTACAATATATTTGATGAGTATAATTTTTATTGTAACAGATTTATTTATAGCAGACATTGATTAAAGTCGCGTGAGTCATTAAGTGAAAAATTTAAAGAAATAGGTGTACTCACAGTAGCCAGTCTGTATATATATAGTAATTTAGTATTTATTAAAAAAAATTTAAATACGTATAAGGAGAAAAGTGATACACACAATCATCAAACAAGAAATAGGCATAATTTGGTTACATCTGCATTTCGTCTTCAAAAGGTTCAGCGTTCCTTTATGGGGCTTGGAGTTCGTTTTTACCATAAGATTCCTAAGTCGTTACGCGAGTTGCCCCTTGGGACTTTTAAGCGTCGCATTGAAACACAACTTATAGGCAAAGGATATTATAGTATAGATGAGTACATGAATGACGAGGATGCCTGGACTAAATTAGTGTCGAAACCAGTTCTGCACAGGTTTAACTAAACTTTTGTAATTACCATATGTTTTTTAAAAGATGTGCTGAGGAGTTTCTTTCGCCGTTTCTTCTCCTCATTGTTAAAGCACCTTTTCGAAACGGTGTTAGAAGCAAAAAATGACGTTCATAAGTGTATTTACTAAATACCTATATGATTAAATGATTTTGAATTTGAATACAAAGGAAAAAAATTCATTTCTAGGAGATAGAAAACTTTAACAAAGAAGATAACGATGGAATAAAGAAACCCAGACATGAAGAAGTATTGAACCAAAATTATTTAAAGAAGCTTCTAACACGACCAACCGAAATAGTGTGCGGAGATGAGAAGTAAGTGGTCATTTTCTTTTTTAATTTCGCATACGCAATTACATTGCGCATAGATTTAATGAAACTGATTTTTATGTATAATGTATGTATGTATAATTAATTAAACAAATGTAATGTAAAAACTAGCCGTCATGGGTCCTTTTCAATACCACGGATCTTAAAGTAGATAAGACCATCGTCCAGGCAAAATAATCTTTAGATCATTCGTTCGAGACATTTGAATAATTATAACAAATGCGCCAAGAATTACATAAGAGATGTATTTTTTTAGACAATTAAACAAGAAGCTTCATCAACAACTGGAGAAGTTGAGCTCTCTGACGGGTATGGTGCAGGTCGAGTTTAACAAACGCGAGCCGCTAAAAACTCTAAATAAAGTTGCTGAAGCTGCTGTGGAGCTGAGTGCCATTACGAGAGCTGTTGCTGTTTCGGTGAGTTTTATTAAAAAATAAGAGGGAAAAGGAGGCAAGAGTATAGAGAGGAGTAATTGCGTGGGGATAAACATTTTTACGGTGAACACAGTTGTAATCGGTAATTATAGAATACGAATTTTTGGACAGTGTAAAAGGGATTTTATGCGTATCCTTTGATGTTGATATCTTCTGATGAACAGGATCCAATAAAAAAACCTTGGATTGAAGAGGCGACACATGCGATGTGTTCAACTACATACAATTTCCTGAAGACCGCGGAGACTGCAAGCAGAGTAAGTCCATAATGTAATCTGAATTTACTTTTGTCACTAATTATGAGAAATTCTTAAACAATTAATTACATTTACTTGTTAAGAATATATTTGAATCGTTGTTGTGTTGGAGAAATGTTAATTCATTTATCTTTCTTTTTTGTATTTACTATGTAACTAAATTTTAATTTTAATTACTTTTAAAGTAGCGACCGGCTCTGTCTTTGCACAGGTGCCATTTACCAAGGTTCCTAAAATACTGGCAGCATTACCTCTTTGAATATCTACACCATCTCGTTGAGCTAAATGTATGCCAGCTCTTGAGTCACAAGAGACGTCGCCCAGCGTGAAAAAAGGTGTTTATGAAATGTATGTATTAGGAAATTGTATTTGGTAATTTGCAGGATCCACATAATCCTGACTCTCATCGAAAATTCCATGAAGCTTGCCGTTTGCTAAACGACCCTATTAACAAATTGGTAAATATTTTTATTATTATTTAAAATTACCTATTTTTTAAGGTATTTTATAATTTTGGCGACATTCTATCAATGAAATTGAAAAAGGATCTATGTAATTTTTTGAGACCTGATTCCTTACAAATACTGTTCTTGTTATATCATTGCGGAAATTCATATCATTCTTGATGTAGTTTTATATATTGAAGGAAGTGCAAATTCTATAGTTTAACTTTGTTTGTAACTATGTTGTAACTACGTCCTTTCTGTGATCGTTAAAAAAACCTTGTAAGCAACCGATTATAGTTTAATTTTGGAGTCCTTGTATATTTGCCTTCTTTTAATGATTTAAGTAATTATCGGTCGGTGCTTTTGCGTTCGGCAGAGTCGATTGAAAAAGACACAGGACAAGATGCAGCGTGACTGCACCGAAATAGCACGAAGCTTGCAGCTCCAGCTTGGTCTGCTACAGACCGAGTATCCTAGCAACACGATGACGTATGCGGCTTGCTTGGAACCGTTGCAGAATCAAAATAATTTATGTAAGCATAATGTAAATGTGTTGTTGGTACTTCTTTCTTTCGCCGTCTCTAGGTTCCGCTCTGCTGTGTCCTTTAACTTTGTTATGCAAAAGTGGAGATCATAGAATTTTTCCATAACGTATTTTTTTACAGACTCCATTCAGAATGATGATCCAATGAGTCGGGAGGAATGCAGTATCAATCTGAAAGATTTTAGCTGCATGATGTGCCATAGCGCGGAGCTAGCTGCACAGTGTGGTTATCTCGTGAGTTTCGTATTAGTTTTTAAGTTTGTCTCATTTAAGTAAAATAATTTAATAAATGTTTATAAACTTACACCCAACTAGGATTTCCCGTGTTGCAAGTGGCGTTGATGTACACAAATAGACGCACACAAATATGACATCAGTAATACCCATGAACTGAGAAAAAGTATTTTCTGCCACATAAATATCTGCCGCAGCCGGGAATCGAGCCCGGGACTCTTTGGTTGGCAGGCAGGGTCACTACCAACTCGGGCCAATACGGGGTCATCAGCTCATTCATTTTCGATTATACACATTTTACTATTATAAGACATATTTTTGTGTGTATAGTAAAAAATCAACTTTTCTTTTATCTTATAACTAAGAATATTATCAATAACTTAAATACGTTATTATTTGAGAACTTATTACTTCAGGGTCTCACCCCATGACTGGATCTAGAATATATTCCACCACGCTTCTCTACTAGTTATTCGTTGAGAGGTGGTTAATCTGTGAAAAATTATTACGTCATATCAAGTCCTCATGAAGATATACGATTACTATTTAAGGATAGTAATCAAACTCAAGTGTATAATTTGCCTTCCGAAAAATAAAAGCATTCTTAAAATTTGCCAATTCAATATTCAACTCTCGGGATGTAATTCATTTATTATATAATGTCTTGAATTACATAAGTCAACATCGTAACCCATATTGTCCCACTACTGGGCCCGAGTTTCTGGCCAAGTGCGAGTTGGCAGACTTCACATTTCTTTGAGAACTTTATGCAAAACTCTTAGGTTTCCTCTCGATGTTTTCCTTCACCGAAGTAAGTGATAATTAATTCGTAATACGCACTTAATCTGTAAAGTTAGAGGTAAATGCCGAATTTGACTCTCATCTCCCGTGTTCTGGTCGGTCAAACCACTATCCCTGCTATAAGTAACTTGATTGAATTGAAACTCGAGCACTGTAATATTTTACTCAATTTGTTTCAGCTGTCACTTCCAGATGAATATCAACACGTAGCTAAGGAAGGTTTCATTAATGTCCCACGTATTCTGAACATCACCGGAGACATGAGACTTTCCTGCTTAAAGATCTTACGCTGTAAAGATATCGAAGAAGTTAGTTTATTGTATCGGCTTATAACTCGTTATATTAGGAGATTAATATGCTACTAATTACTGAAGTAACTGTTCCTAATTTAAACTAACAATATAATTATTTGGGGATGAAGTTAAATTATTTCTAAAGATAAAATCAATATTATATATTGACTGAGTTAATTGTTATTTTGCTTTATATATCAATTTTTTTGTAAATAAATAATACTGGAAGTAACATTGCAATTACTTTATAGATAAATTATACCCAGTCCGAAATAAATAAGCAGATGGTAGGACTTCAAGAAGTAATAGAAGAAGCTGTTGCGAGACTGAAGGATCCACAAGCGAAACGAGATGTATTGGAAGGGTTGCAAGAAATGGACCAGGTGACGAAGGATTTACGGGAGACTTTGAGGAAGAATCCTAAAATTGTAAGATTTGAAGATATATATTTTTTAATTCTTGGTTATTTTGGAAACACACAATGTCTTATTATGCTTATAGATACAACAGAGTAGAAAAACACATTAATTAAGTTTCTCCTGATATTTTTACCAGTAAGTAAATTAAATTATATGTAGTAGATAAATTAATTATATTATTATTGTTACTTTAAAAGGGCAAAGAAGACATAAAGTTAATTAAAAGTTTTAGTGTTTTGGGTGTTATTACAGACGTTCAAACCAACAAACAACGATTTCAAAAACACATTTTTGACATAAAATTTTCCAAACATTATTCGATGTGTAGCTCGTTACAGTTACAGTTGCTACTCTCGTTACAGTTTTATTATATCAAATAAAGTGTAAGGAATAACATAAGAATCAAAGAAACAATCTTTATAAAATACGAATATGAATCAAAGTAAAAATCAGCACTCAAGAACATCGTTCTTACCAGGAACTTACACGTTTGAAGATATATTTTTTCTTAGCAGGAAACAATAATTCCATTGGCTACACATCTCTTGGACGCTGCAGAAGATTTCACTTTTATGATTAACCGGGTCGGAGCCATCCCACAAGTAAAGTATTCTGTGGAACGTAAAGCACGTTCTGAGCAAGTAATTAATAATGTTAAGTAAGTATTACTTTCAATGGTTCCAAAAACTTCAGATTTTAAGTCACCAGAATATAATATACTCTTATAGAGTATATGATACAGGATAAATCCAACCAAGGTTACGCGTGGCCTATGTTTCAATGAGGTTAACTAAAGGAATAATTTCATGAACATTTTGTTACTTGGAAGAAATTGTTCTGGCTGAAATTCTACAGGTTGCAGAGTGAACTATTTACAGTACAACTATATGGAGCACAGTGAAAGTTTTCTAGTTTTAGAGAACTAATTATGAATTAATTGTTTCATTGTGAATCCTCTTTTCTCAACTAGTTGGAATTTAGTCAAGACAATTTTGCAGATCGAAATAAAAGTTATTATTTTTTTCTGTTATTGATCATGTATATGCAGGTTAAGTTAAACAGGATAAATCATCTTTTTACAACCATATTATTTTATTTTATTCAATGTCCAATTAACTTTCAGAACCCTATTAATTAAGACTCAGGCCCTAGTTAACACGGTCGGCTCATCTGACTTCGAAGTGATGACGTGGAAGATGTTCGAAAGCGACAGAAATGAACTATTAAAGTCATATAAACTATTCGTTGACTCCATCGCGTAAGTTATCTTAAAGTACATAATGAATAATATGTAATATTTTTATTTAAGAGAAAGTGGTCCAAAAGTACTGGAGGTTTATTTTTCAAAAACTCTGTTGCAAATAATGTACGTTGTAATTTAATTAATATCAGCAATGTGTCTTTATGGACTGCAGGGAAAGTGGCCGCTGTGCAGGTTTTATTGAAGACGAAGTGAAAGAGGCTGAAGCAAACACTACCCAAGTTGGCAATGACCCAAAGAAGAGTTTTATACAAACACAGTGAGTATTATAAAGTTTTTAGAAGTAGTAATATTGATTTTCCTTTTATACTTTATAAATATCTAGTTGACAATCCTGATGTTAATTTGTTAAAAATTTTATCTATTTATAATGTTGAGGGTAGTAAATGTTTGTGTAATGTAGGGAAGGTAATTATTGACCAGCACTATCGCAATAGGTTGTCTGAATAACACAAATTTACACTGAATTAATATCATGAATCTTAAACATTATTATCTTTATCTGAATTAATTAATTATATAATTAATGTTACTGTATTTACTGTTTTTGTATCCTTTCCTGGTGTGCAATAGAGAGTATTGTATTGTAATAAATTAACAACCTCTTATCATTTAGTTCTTGTAAACGATATAAGATTTACAGATATTATAATACTTTTCTTTAACTATAGGGAAACAGTTTTAAAATAACGTGTCCATCTTCTACTATGATTTCAATAAAGTTTCAACAAAGCTATGTTCTAATGTTAAAAAATTCAATATTTCAATATTTTTATCTCTTATATGGAAATCATATGGACATAGATTTGAATAATTCCAATTTTTATATACTAACAGTTATGTCTATGAAATATAATATAACTAAAGGGCTCATAATAATGATGGCCTGATTCTACGCGAAAACACTTTCTTAAAAAATGTAAGACCTAATATTATCCCATCCAGATACGACCTTGCTCGCAATTGGTTAAACAAACCTGATTCTAAGCCGGAATACAAATCTGCTGGAATACAAGCAGTGAAGAATATTATTGATTTGGCTGAACAAGTAAGTTTTTGTGTCTTTGTTGTTACTTTCAGTGATGTAAATAAATTAAGACATTGTATCTATGACCCTTATTTATTGTTTTTGGGCTTGGTTATAGGTGTTTTAGCGTAGTGGCAATTTAACTAGCAAATGGAGAGTTGTTTGTATTTTTTTTATTTTTCAATGTAATTTGTGATGTTTTCTTGTATATGAAAGCACATAATATTTGTTTAAATACTTCACCTTAAACATTATCTGTAATTATATTTATATTTTTCCTTATAGTTAAAATATATTTTAGTCTAATATCGTCATAGTAAACGGGAAGCAATCTTTAACACCGATAACCCATAAAATATTAATTTCTAGATGTCAGAAGATATGAAAGGTGAAGAAAAAACTGACATACTGGGTATGATTGAGGAAACAAAACAACTCTTTGAAGACTGCAATAAGAAATATAATAGTGAAAAGGCAAGGTGAGAACACACTGCGAGTTAGGACATGCTAACCATACTTGGATCAAAGACCTCTTATTCGGAAATATCCCATGAGGTTATATTTCTTTGCTACAGAACTGGAATGTATAATAAAAATCAATAAAGTATTTATCTCTTTCGGACTAATTAATGTAATGCAAATTAACCTTTTGTCAGCAAATTGAAACGATTTTGTGTAGAATGTTCGTTCGCTGTCAGGATTGCGAAACTGTTTACTGAGAGGTGGCAATTATTGTAATATTATCTTCCGTAGTTTATTGTTGGAGCGCTTACGGGAACTGCAGAGTATGTTACAATGGCGCGTGGTAACAAGGGTGGTGGAGGATTTCTTAGACGAGGAGCCTCTCGAAGACCTGGAAGTACTTGCTGATGGAGAACCAAGTTAGTAAAAATGTTACTGCAAGATATTTCATCCGTCTGAAAGGAATCGTGGAGTGAATTGAAAGTGGATAAAATTTCTGTAAAACATAAGCGACTATAAACGCAATACTGTCGATCCCATTTTCTCACTAATACTATTCTGAGTAGATAACAATTTCTGAATGGAAAGTAAGAGATAGTTTGCAGTAAAAGCAAACAAGGTTTACTGTTGCCACCATAATATTACTATATAATCTAATAAATTTCAAATGTATTTCTTTATTGATATTCCTCGTAAATAAATACACAATGAAGCAGCATTGAAAAAAGCAAATCTTACATCGCTAAGACCCCCATAAGTTCTTTGCATGGTGTAATGTAATGATGGCTTACAACTTATGCGTAATTTGCAGATCACCAGAAGCGGAAGTTTATTCTTGACAAAAAGATAGCGGAGCTACTCGTCCAGTTGGGTAAAATGACCAGAACCGCCAGATTTGTCGCCGATGCCGGTTCTGGAGTGTCAGAGCAGGAGTTGACGCAAGCTAAAGACGAGGTAAAAACCTAATTTAACCCCGTACTTGAGTAGCATTGTGTTCAATTACTGCTTATAATTTTCGAAAGTTCCGTGCACACCGGCTCTAAGATCTCAGAGGTTTATTGCAAAACACGGATAATGAAATAAACCTGATGCGTATTCATTTACGTTGCAGCATTTTATGGTACAGGAGTTAGTAGCTTACTTGAGTGTGGGAAATTCTTATACCTTACAGATAATTGGTTGTTCTTGGATCGTCAGTGGTTGTTACGTCTATTTTATGCCCATGCTACCCGCAAGACAATTAATTATAGTGCGAGGGTGTGTGTGTGAGCTTGGTTTGTTATTTATTTTATAACATCTAATTTGGCCGAACGTATATGAATGAAGAACAAATTGTTTGATTTAGATGGAACTCTTGGCGCCTACTTTGGTGAAAGCTGCACAACAAAGAATCGCCGCGCCTAATAATAAAGTAAGCTTGTTTTTTATATTCACTTTTATCGAATTAGGATGTATATATTTAAAGAATACAGTTATAAGGTCTCCATCGATTCTCGAGTCCAAGCTAACTTCTTCTCATGAACATCGAACGAGGGTATGGCGATCGGTCCCTCCTGTTGGAGTTCCCTATACTCGGTACTCGTACCATTCACGATTAGGTTGCATTATAGGTGAACCAGTAATAGCAAATCTTACACTTCAATTATTTTATTCTAGCAACATGTAATACCTTTGATGTTACTGAAGTTCATGGGTGGACAGCAACACCATTAGTAAAATAACTATGCGATAGTAACAGTGTGCTCTATCATTATTCCTTGGATTCTTGTGCGAGGTCTTTGTGAAGGATTGGTGTTGAACAGCTATATCTATAAATTGGGATATTATGTTGCAGTTCACTTGAGAATTTTTTGTTATTTAAAAATAAATAAATAAATTTATTTCAGGAAGGATTATTCAGGAAATAATTTTTTTTTTTCAGGAAGCGGTAGACATCTACAAGAGGTCCCTGATACAATACACCCAGTCGATATCCAGACTACGAGAGATTTGCGATCGTTCTGTAAATCCCATGGAGTTTGCACAGGCTGCCGGTGAGTTCACGAAGTTAAAGCGAGTCACTTTATCATTCGACTGAGTTCTTTTTGCCTTTCAGAAACCAAGAAATAAGTTAAATCTAAACATTTTCAGGGGAAACCATTCAACGTATACGAGAGGAATCGACGGTGAAAAATAATCTCCGAACCTGCGCAAATACTTCAAGGGTACTAACAAGGTATTTCTTCATGGTTTTGATAGTAGCAGAAGAGCATTAAATGTGAGATGTGGTCTTGTGTGTGCGGCAGAAAAATATCAGTCTTATTTGAAATTGACCGTATTAACTAACCACGAGGATGGATGACCTGGCAAGTCATAATTGGCTCTATACCCTAAAGTCTATGAAATAAATACAGTAATTGAAGGGTTAATAGCCCGAGGACTACTTTTAAGCGTGAGTGGTCGATTTGTCATCACGGGTGAAGTTGGGAATTGGATAGACGGCTTCGTGTGGTAAAAATTTGTCCGTATCTACGTTTTTCAGAGACATAATCGTTATTATAAAGTAACAGTTGTTAAGTCTTGTTGGAAGATTTGGATGGCAGGAGAACTACATAGATACTCGGTTTAATCACCGACCCCTTAACAACGTCGTATTTAGGCAACGTGGTGTAGTACTCTCCATGGATCCTCAATCACAAGGTAACATACGTGGTCTGCGGTAGCCACCTGGTAGATTAAAGTCAATGACTATTCCAGACTTGGTCTCCGTGTAATTGAAGCCGGCATGTGTTCCCAAGAGGCTCAGAGTGACCCCGAACTGAAGCAAGCGCTGGCTCAAGCGCGGGGCAGACTAACCGCTAGCATTAAACCGCAGCAACGAGCGAGCAGGACACCGGACTGGAGGGATATCACTGCTGAGGTTAGCATTATCAAACAGTATAAAAGTTACTCAAACAGATACATGAAGCGCTTTGATAAATTTGATTTTATTACATACATATTACATATTACAATATTAAACAGTTTTTTCACGGTTACCATCATCAGCCTGTTACAATCCACTGCTGGGCTTAAGTTTCTTCTGAAATGCGCTACTGACCCTGATCTTCGCCTCTTCTTCTCCAGTCACTGCTTAAAGCTTTACCTATATCGCCGCTCCATCTGGTTTCACACTACCTTTGCCCATTAGCAGTCTTTGTTCTAGAAGCAGTTTACACCAATTGTTATACCGGTCATACCGGTATATACGATAGATATAACGATTACAATAATATTTTTAGATAATTAAAATGAAAATAAATTATTCGGTGCAGTGCGTTCGAATATTTATCAAACGTATTTTGTGGGCATAACTACAGATGATGTCACTTCTGGAATCAGCTATGTGGACCACTTCGAGTTATTCGATAGCTGCGTTAAATTGTTTCTTTTAATGATGATGAGGTGGATAGTTACAGGAGGAGCAACGAGGCTCAGTCGAGTTGGCTTTTTTTGTTTGTTTGTTTGTTTGTTTGTTTGGTTTTATAATGATTACCGTAAACTGTTAAATGGAATGAACAGAACCAACGAAGTGAATGAAATCAATAAAAAAAAATTCATTATTATGCTACATATATTAATGAGAAAAGTTCTGAAGGATTCAATATCGAAAACAACATTTTCTTATTAAAAACACTGATTTGCTGTGAACTTAGGCACTTGTAGGATAGGTAGGATTTCTTTCAACCGCATACGTGGTTGCTTTTAATGCAGTACCGGTGAACAGAAGACGCTTAAAATATTTTAAACTCTGAGGTTATATGAGTGTGTTTAAAGTGAAGCTGGTAATACACACCGATAAATTGCACTTACTCATGCCATATGGTGCTAATGAAGAATCATCAGATAAATTTGATTCCGATTATATAATAACGATCGATGTGCGGAGTCTTTTGCCTTTTGATCAAGAGTCGTTTATAAGCATCAGTATCGATTTGCAATCCCAATTTTATTGTATCATAAATAACAAGTGTTATTTTAGATTCTACGAACGACTGGCGAGGTAGAGTCGTTTCTGGGAGGCGAGAATATTTTCCAAAAGCAACCGGAGCCGGACCAGCCTATCTACGTAAGTAACTTTACCTGCGAAAGTAAAAAGAGCTACACGTAAAGTTGTCGGGCTCATTTGTCAATAGTCCCTTTTAAGTGTCAACTATCAAGGGTTTTCCCTGTCACCGCAGCCTCATCATTACCATGATTCATGTAATTGAGTTAAAATATCGGTAATTAGTAATAATATCGGTAAACAGTAGTTTTAACGAAGAATACTCATACTCGTATATACTCTCGCGCAGGAGACTCCACTTCAAATCCTGCATGTACCTCTAATTGTCAAATGCTTCAAGCGTCAAGCATAAGGGAACTTGCACACCTGAGAGTTCTCTATAACGTTCTTAAAGGTTAATGAAGTCTGCCAACCCGCACTTGGCTAGCGTGGTGGACTATGGCCTTAACCTCTATCAAAGTGAGAGGAGACCCAAGTTAAAAGTTAAGTTACACAAGCGCCACTGTCGTGGCTCAACCAATCATAGCTCAGTTATTTGTATAAAAATGCATGGCACGAGAATTGTTTTTCTTTCCCTATTTTATTTTTGTTTATAAATAAAAAAATCAAAACAAATGGCAATTAGCATTTCCCTGGTGCAACAGAATTCTTTAGTGTAAACTCAAAAAGCGGGAAAGATAAATTTTTGTTTCCTTACTATTTGGTCATGTCTATAAAATAAGTACGCGGGGCACGAAATTGGTGAAATACGTATAATAAACTTCTAGTGAGTTATGCATTTAATTTACCTACTAAATAACTGATATTTTGAGGTTTTTCAACCATTACACAATAAACTAGCAAAAAATAATACATGTGTACTTTAATCTGTAAAATTATTATTTCGTTGAGCACGTCGCTTTCCCGGGGATTTCCATCAATTACCTTTGACGAAAACTTGAGAAAAATTACGCAAACTCGAAAATATATAAAATATCAAATTGAAATGATAGAAACAGTTTTCTAAGGAGCAATTGGTATCAAAATTAGAGAAACGACTACAATAAGAAAGCTGAATCAGTTCGAGCCATCTTCTGCATAAAACCATCCAGACATAAATATTGGTAAATTAAAATCTGCCGCCATCCACTGTAAACCATATGTAAGAGCCAGTTTTATGGACTAGTGTTAAATGAATGTTAATGTCTTTACTATAAATAAAATCCAGGCCGCTGCTTTGGACCTGCACGCGACCGTCCGCGAGTGGTCCGCCCGAGACAACGAGATCGTAGCAGTCGCTAAGCGCATGGCCGTGCAGATGGCGAGGTTATCCGACTATATGAATACTGGTGAGCCACTACTTACAGTAGTTTTTACTAAATGTACTCTTTGTGTGTAAATATATGGATTATGACCATACAATTCCAGATGTATTGCCGAGGTACTCATATTTTACAGCCATATGTCGCAATAAATTGTCGTTATAATGACAAGTAATTGTTATAGTCGTAAAAGTGTTGCCGAATTAGAAATACAGATAAACTATGGATCTTAATAGCTTACCAAACGTTATTATAGTAAGAAAAGAAAAGACGCGAAAATGGTGCCTTAAAACACAACAAAAAATTATTCATATTAATGTGCTCGTTTTCGCGGTTATCATACTTTCTATAAACATTATTTTCTATGACGGATATAGCTCAATAAAATTACTCATTAGCAAATAAAATTGAAAGCTTTTGCGACGGTTATGACAAAAAATGTGTTTTTATTTTTCTCATTAAAGTTAAGTCGTAAGTGCGGAGTGTGATCCGTTAAAGATTGTTATACTTCCGCAGGTAATTCATAGGGAACCCTCACCGTTAATCGTTATTTAAATTAATGTTTAGCTTGAATGCATAAACGATTTGTTATTAGAAGAATATTAAATGGAAACATTTTTCTTAGATCGCAAATATGAGCTACTGGCCACATCGAAAGATATAGTGGCTTTATCGCGCCAAGTAGCTGCTTTGGCTCGGAAGCTGGCACTCGAGTGTACTGATATGAGGATCCGTACGGTACGTTAAAAATTTTACTATAAGAAGGAGGTATTATTTGGATTTGGAAATAGCAGATTGGTTTAGGAATTTATATTGGAATATTAGAAGCTTTATAAATCTTTGAGTGCAACCTAACCTCCTCTCCTCTAGTTGTGACTGCTGAACATTGGATGAGGAGGGTACGGTGGCCATACTGTTGCAAGTCACAAGGTTCTGTATTCATCAACCATCCAGCTTAACTTTGACGTTCTTCGTGCACGGTGATATAGTTTTTACCTATCCAGCTGCTGACTACTTGCTTTAAAAAACAGCAGTGATAGCTTTTACGTGTTTCGGTAGTATCGGAACCATTGATAAGCGGTTATAACGTTTCCTACTTGGTCAACAATGCGCCATCATTATTTGTTGTTACTGACCATTTACTATCATGTGAGCGTTTGACAAAGAACTTGGTATGTAATCTAATACCATATGGAAATTTTCGTCCTTAAAAGAGCTCGTAGCTAAATTAGTCTGGCCCAGCACAGAGTGGCTTCGGTATTAGGGGCAAAGGAGACGATTTGACTTGTTACGGGTACATAAAAGCATTACCTTTCATCTTCCACTACCTTACAGAATCTGATGCAAGTCTGTGAGCAGATACCGACTATTAGCGGTCAACTCAAGATGTTAATCACAGTGAAGGGTGCCACGATGGGGGGTAAAGGTACGTACATACTATGTCACGGTAGTACAACAATATGTTGCGCTCCATTCGTCATATCCGTTGTTAGTAATCGTGCTGCGAGAGGAGTAAATATTAATGTGAAAGACATTGTTTTCTTCTATTGGTCCTTTTTTATTGTGTGCGTATGCTATTCGCGACAAAGGGGATCACACGAGTCGGAGTAAGTCTTATGTAAGAATTTAATATTTGTGCACCAAAATCAATTTTTGTGAAAAATGTGTGATAGTCAATAGGAGTTTTCCTGAAATGTTTGTATTCATCGCAAACTTCTTTACGACAGGTACGCTTGAGAGCAGAGAAGCGATGGACACGCTCGTGTTTAACGCCCAAAATCTAATGTCAAGTGTAAGTACGGTTTTTTTGGTAATATTTACAAAGCAATAAATTTTTACTACACTAACTATACTTGAACACTTCTACACTTGAAGATATCCAAGACACATGGACGAGAGCTACGGTGTCAGGATTGGTGCTTATTAAGGATGGATGGAGCTCTAAGCGGCTGGGAGAGTTGAGGTGCAATGACCCCAACTTTCTGCAGTATTGATAATGAGTGTTTAATTTATGGGAGGCGAAATATTTATTTTGTTTTGTTTGGTTTTCTCAGATCCAGGAGATTGTAAAGGCGGCCATAGGAGCCTCCGTGAAGATTATGTCAGATCGGGGGCTGCGGATGAAATGGGTCAGACGGGCCTGCTACAACTATTGATTCCAGATGACGATTATATTTACAACCATCATTATAAAGAAAAATATATTTTAATTTTATATATTTTTTATTTCATTTTTCTTTCTAACATAAGTAAGATCACACTCGTAACAGCTTACCGGTAAGTCATGTTCGATCGCATGTAGATACAACCATAATATTATTAATATTAAAATTATCATAGCGTCGCATTTAAATTAAGTAGGTGTAACCAAGAAAAACGTAAAAATATTTGTCGAAATTATTACCGCCAAGAAAAGCTAACAATTGTGACAATCTCTGAAGAAGGCACACAAGACAGAGTCATAAACATGACTAAATAGTATCCATATTTTACCCGAATATCAGAGTTCTTTTAATTGGAAATCTTTGTGTGCTAAGGGTGTTCAGGTAGGAGTCCTAAATGTGTAGACTCCATAAATCGAATGGTGTGGATTACAAAGTACTCTGACAGTTTCCTTAGAAAGAATAATGTTCACAATATTAATACTAGGAATAAGGCTAAACTGATTGTTACAAATTTTAGACTAAGCAAAATTGGTGGCTCTCTCATGGGTAGATGTGTAAATATTTATAATAAAATTCCATTAAAATTGACAGAAATGCCATATTCTTAATTTAAAACTTACGTCAAAGGCGTTCTTATGCGGCAATGTTATATTACAAACTTGATGATTACTCTCAGGATAAGACTGCTTGGAGATGAGTTTAATATTAAGCCAGGTAAAGTAAGTTCTGTAACTGTGAGTAGGAAAAAAAACTCACGGGAGTTTCTTGCCGCTTCTCCTTCCGGGATCACTCACGGAGGTTCGAAAAATGTTTATAAAAACCAACTTCGAATAAAATATTATTTCATTTCATTTCAGTCTGGAATCAAATTTGGCTAATGACTTATAATTGTTGAAAACTGATCAATAAAACCAATCACATAAATAACATAGTTTTTATTACTCTAATAATGAATTTGATTACTTCAATAATACCTAGTGATGACATTGGTATTTTACTATAATTAGTACCTACTATTCATAAAAACAGCTTGTTAACATACGACTCGGACTCGTAACGACAGGAACGATATGGTTCCAATGAGGGAAAGAACCAATGAATTTCAAACATAAAAACGATCGCCTAATTACATAAAAATTAACGCTGAAATAGGATTCTCAACAATAAATTAATACATCAAGAGGATTTTTATTTAACGACAAGACTGACATTTAAAAATACAATGAGATTTAATGATGAATTGGATTATTGAAGATCATCTCCACGAGTTCCCGATTTATCCCGGTTATTCATCGGAGTCCGTTTACATAAAAACTAAGAGTATTCTGTAGGTGTTGCCGGATCACATTACGGTGGTCAGTCTGTTTCTCTTTACTTCCGTCTGCGACCCTGAAATATTAATACAAGTTTTTAGTAGTAATACAACTGAGCATGAGATTTTATATAAAGTTTTTTTCTTATATTTAAAACACAGGCTCATCACAGCTCACAGTTCTTCCAATGCTGAGCTAGTTTTGCTGGATGTTACGAATAATGCCATGACTGGCCTAGTGTTAAGTGGCACAGTGTAGACACCTTCGAAAGCCTTATGGAGCACCCTCAGGAATACAGGTTTTTTAACGTATTCCTTGGAAGTGAGCAGTAAATAATAATCGCTGCCATCGTAACGCCAATAAGAACCACCACTTTTTAACTTAGATTTGAGTTAGTCTTAGTGACCTCTAACAGAAAAGTTCTGACGCAATCGCTTCATCCAGTAACAAACAGAACTGCAACAATTCGGCTGGCGACGGATTTTCTCTCATAAATGTACAGGACAAAGCTAAGGCATCGTGTATGCCAATTCCTGATGTGCAGGTTTCATCCACCGTTAAGAAGGTTCTCAGGAGATTTTAAGTGTATAGTTTATCTTACAGTGTTTATTCGCCGTAACAAGTAATATTTAAATGAAATTGGAAAGTTGAGGAACCGTGCACTATATTCAATTAAATAAATCTAATTTTGTTCCACCGAACAGCTGACTCTAATTTTGTTCCACCGAACAGCTGACCCAGGTTCAAGTAACTGATCCGTTAAATATATGGGTTTGTTGTCATACTCACAGCTATTTTTCGCTCCTTATTGATGCATACAGAGCGCACCCTGAACGGATCGACGTAGATGCAGGTACACTCCTGTACCAAGTTCTCACTCAGCATTGCAGTTGTGATGCCGTTAACCGTTTGTTGCAGCAACCGCTTCTGCTGCTCAGGACTTTGTTCGCAGAATGCTGGCCCGGAGATTATATAGCTATCCAGCTGTGTGAAATATGTATTTTACAGATGATTATTATTACTGTGTCCATACGAGGCAGAATTAGATGTAACGGTAGCATTTGGTTACACACACTAGTTTGAATGTCACTTGCAGTCTCATGTGAATAAATATTTCTTCGATTGTTTTACATAAATTAAAATGACAAAAATAAAATCTTTTATTTTGGAGACCATAGAAAAATATAAAATCAAATATTCATTAAGGTATGAATAGAATGATTGAAGGTATGACAGATGTAAATTAATGCTTTTACTACCGTTTCAAAAAAATGTTTTAACTTTGAGGAGAAACAATGTCGAAAGTAGCTCTTAAGCGCATCTTTTAAATTAACAAACACTAATTACAAAATAAGTCGCGACACAGTTATCTTCAGGCTTCCTTGTCATTTATATATTCATCTATAATTCTATTTCATAGGTCTAGGACCTATCAGGTAGGCTAGATAAACAGGCAGGCTAGATAAACAGATTTTCTCTTTAACTTTGCAATGGCGTAATAATTTACCTTATACATTAATTCCACACAGGCGTCTGGCGGCAACTCCACGGCTCCTTGTTTAGCCTCCATGTTCTTATGTACAACTGCAGAAAGGGAAAATTTTAAATTAAATTTTGTTCACACCATTTACAGATATCAATTATGTTGTTCATTTCATTCCTTTCTAGGTTATTTAGTTAGTATAAAGAAAAAAATATAAATGAGTACCAGCAAAATTGCAGTGATTTGTATCAATTAACTGTAACTTGCTTGATAAGGTACACCAATGGCACTGGACATTGAAGAAATAAACAATCACATAATTAATTTGTATAGCTAAATTTTGAAGAGTTACGACCGGCCTTCAAAATGCAGAAATGAAATGAAATGAAATAATATTTTATTCGAAGTTGGTTTTTACAAACACTTTTCGAACGTCAAACTACGCCATCACTTCAACAAATCCCTACTGTGAGTGGTCTCGGAAGAAGAAGCGGCAAGAAACTCACGAGGAATTTTTTTTTCCTACTCACAGTTACAGAACGCACTTAAACTGGCTTAATATTAAACTCATGTCCAAGCAGTCTTATCCTGAAAGTAATCATCAAGTTTGTCATAACCTTTCCGCATAAGAACGCCTTTGACGTGAGTTTTAAATTTACAATATGGCATTTCTGTCAATTGTAATGGAATTTTATTATAAATATTTACACATCTACCCATGAAAGAGCCACCAGTTTTGCTTAGTCTGAAATTTGGAACAGTCAGTTTAGCCTTACTCCTAGTATTAATACTGTGAACATCACTCTTCTTAAGAAAACTATCAGAGTATTTTTTAACGTACATAATATTATCTAAAATATATTGTGATGCTACAGTTAATATATCAATTTCTTTAAAGAGATCTCTAAGGGAATCCCTAGGCCTGAGGTTGTAAATGGCGCGTACTGCTCTTTTCTGTAATATAAAAATCGATTTAATATCTGCAGCTGAGCCCCACAACAACAGACCATAAGACATCACACTGTGAAAGTAGCTAAAATAAACTAATCTTGCTGTTTCTACGTTCATTAAGAGCCTCACTTTCTTAACAGCATAGGCAGCAGAGCTAAGTTTCCCTGACACGATTTCAATATGAGGACTCCATTGTAGTCGTGACTCTATAGTGATTCCAAGAAATGTGGTAGAATTCACTAGTTCAGCACTTCCTTATTCCAAACAATATGAGATGGCACTTGTCTAACATTTGGTAAAGTGAACTTAATACATTTTGTTTTCTTAGAGTTCAACACAAGGTTATTACATGTAAACCAGTGTAACACTTGCGAAACAATATTATTTACATCGTCAAAACATTGTTTTCTCCTATCTATTTTAAAAAGTAAGGAGGGTTCATCAGCAAACAATACAGTTTTGCACAAGTCGCTAGTGAAATAAGGAAGATCATTGATATATATTAAAAATAGTAGTTGTCCTAATATTGATCCTTGGGCACCCCCATGGTAATATTTGCCCCTGGGGATTCTTTTCCATGGATAACTACTTTCTGAATACGCTTAGAAAGATAAGATTTTATAAGGCTAACTGATTGTGTGGAGACACCATAATGCCTAAGTTTATTCTTTAATATATTATGGTCGACACAATCAAACGCTTTTGAAAAGTCACAGAATATACCAAGCATCCTGCTTGCACTCCCAAGCATCAAAAATATGTTTAAGGAGTGCTATGCCTGCATCAGTGGTATTTTTTCCTTTACAAAAACCAAACTGATTAATGTGAAATAATTTGTTCATTGAAAAATGCGATAGTAACTGATTGTAAATTACGTTTATTAAGGGCTGGTAAGATGGAAATTGGTCTAAAATTAGTGAGGTCGCTTTTATCCCCAGCTTTAAATAGAGGAATTATTTTAGCATGTTTCATTATATTGGGGATGCTACCATTTTCAATACATTTATTAAAAATAATATTTAAATGAGGCGCAATGGAATAAATTATTGGTTTTATTATAACTGTGGAAAGATCCCAGAGATCACTTGTTTTCTTAATATTGATAGATTTGAAATTTTTTATAATTGTATCACAAGTGATGTATTTGAAGCTAAATGAATTCGGGCAATTCTTAACACAAGATTCCATGATAGCCATAGCAAGCTGAGGGCTCGCATTTAAGTTTTTTGTAATTTTATCTGGTATTTTCGAGAAGAAATCCTCAAATGCGACAGCAACTGCATCGTCGGAAGTTACATTCTCGTTATTGACATTTAAAGCAAAACTATGATCATTTGATTTTACTTTACCTCTTTCCTTATGAATAACATTCCAGGTAGTTATGACTTTGTTTGCAGAGGTCTTAATTTTATTTGCGATGTAAATCGATTTAGCTTTCGCACAGACCAATTTAAAAATCTTTGAATAATTTTTAACATGTTTTACAAATTCAGGGTCTGTGGAAGTCGATTTTTCTGTATAAAGTTCAAAAAGTCTAGAGTCTAGTTCTACTTTTATAAATACCCATTGTTGCCCAATCGCTAAATTTAGTTTTACGACTATGGCACATGATTTTTTTTTGTTTAAAAATATTACTAAATTCATAATCAATTAACCCTAAAACATTAGCGTATGCTTTGTTGGGTAAATCATTAGAGCTTATTGGTAGTGTTGGAATCTTTGTAGCAATATTATTTTTAAAAGTTTTTATTCTCCCTTGCGTGATTGGTCTACAAATTATACTGTGGTTAGAAAGGTCATGTTGGTACTCAACAGTGGCAAATTGTCCGCTGTGATCTGAACTAATACAATTTATTATTGACTTGTAGCTTCGATTATAATCCCTAGCAGACATTACACTATGTAAGGGATTTCCGTATTGACCAGTAATGGAATAGCATGCTGGAGTACGCTTCAGACATTATCAGTTATAAGCTGCCGACTGGACGAAACCCTCGCTCAACTGCTACTTACCAATAGCGGGCTTGCCTCCCATGGTGATGCTCTTCGTTCCCGTGACGAGAGTCTGCGTGAAGGCGTCTTGGGCTTGTTTGCTCTCGTATGACAGTTTCATGCCAATGTCAACCTGAAAGGTAAGCGTGGTGGTTTAAAAGACCTAAGTCCTAATTAATTAGGAATCACTAATAATTATAGGTGTTTAAATCCTCCAGTTTCAGGCTATTGAGCCATGCAATAGACTGGATTGTAATAATGTTACTTCTTACTTATCTATTTTTTCGTAAATTAAGGCTTCGTATGTAACCCGCGCGCTTATCTGCCTTTTATTTTTCATCTACATGACATCGCTCGGCTTTAGTTTATTTCACCAGAGTTGTGCTGAGCGAAACTTTAAAAATGAAGTAAACTTACTAGCAACCTGGCACGAGATGGTGTTTAAGAAATGTAAATGCCAGACGACACATACGAAAGTTAGAATTACTTGTCAGAAGACTCTGTGATGTTTTATTTATTTATTTATAGTTAGTTAGAACGGACATCAAGTCCAATTACACTAACTCAGGTACATAACAAATCAAAACGAAAAATACACAAAATTAAATTAAAAACATCATAAAAATAATTGTAACTTAAATACCTGTCTCTACGAAAAATAAATCTGAGTCGATTAAAATTTAAATCAATAATTACAAAATAAATCAAATCCGATCAATAATAATTATAGTAAAACAACAATGAGATCAGTTATTAATAAGTACATTAGAACTAGGAGTTGGTATTGTTCAGAGGGTTTCATTGAACTGCAAACACACACTCACAACAGCCTTCCATCCATCTGCAAACAAATCGAAGTCGGGGAAGGCCTCCAATAGAGCACAGAGGGCAGAGAGCGCGCGCGGAATAAAGGAATTAGCGTGTGCAACTGTTCGAGTAGATGGCACAGCGAAGAGTTTATGCTTCCTAGCACCCAGGTATTTGTCCTGGACGGGGGGACGTATAAGCGAGCCAACTCATTGTGCAGGTACGGAGCATCGATGAAAGCACGAAGGAGTTTGAACATAATGACAAATTGATTATTGTATCTGCTGGTCTTCAACGAGTTGTAATTGAGGCACCCCAAGTGGAGGGCCGTGGGGTACATGAGTGGGTAATGACCAAACTTATGTTTGTAAAGGTGTCTAAGAAATGCCTTTTGTACCTTTTCTAGTAGGAGTAAGTAGGTGGAGTGATGTGGGTTCCACCCGCATGAACTGGTCTCCAGTTTGCCACAGACTAGCGCTTTGTATAAAAGCCGTATTACGCAATCACTAGTAAAGCTACGGGCATTTCTCAGTACAAATCCTAAACGCTGGAACGATTCTTCTTATAATGAAGTAACCCAGTCACTCCCGACGCGTTGCGCTTATCTCTGCTACTTAGCAATTAATAATTAATACTTACAGCAAAGAAGTGCCTTTCGCATCGCTCTTCAATAACATCGATGAAATGTTTCATTGCTCCAGGCCGCAGTGGCAAGTCTAAGAGTGACTGATACGTGACCAATGTGTTATAAAGACCTAGAAACAAACGAATAATCCTTCACTACTATTATTTACATTTACATCGTCACTGGTTTGTGAGGTAGGCGGTGTTGATATGTTTGTATAAACTGTGATCATTACATCTTCCTCCCTCATTATTGATGACCGCTTTAGTTCGGAAATTATTGCAGGATCTTCTTTATTTCAACAAAACTGATACTCCTAAATGTTTAATGATAAGTTCTTTCTTTTTCTTACCGAATTTCTGTTTGAGTTCGTTGATAATGTTAAGAGCGATCTCTTCGTATTTGTTGACAATCGGTTTATGGAAGTCGATGGGTTTGATGAAGTCGTAGTGACTCTCATCCGTGAACTGGACCCTCGGCTGTTTCAGTTTCACTAGAAAATGTAAATAGTTTTTTAAATGGCAGCGCATGGAAATTGTAGTCTAAATTATTGTTGCTCGTTTGAAGAGGATGTGTTCACGTGTGGTGTGTGTATGGGCATACATTTCAATTTTTTTCGTGAATCGTCGTCGATTTATTGGTAAAAAGGATCATTCTTTGCAGTAGATACTGAGATTATGAGATAGACAAAAAGAGATGTCGTTTTATACTATCTTCATGCATAACTGGATAAACAAAACGTATGTCCTTTTAGTGTAAGGTTTATATTGTAAAAGTTGGTGGGTATGCGCACGTTATAATGAAATTGAAACAGAAAAGTTGCATTAATTGGCAGATTTTGTCGGTATGGTGGTGTACTGCATGTAAATCTTACGTAGTTATTACATATTATTAAACTGTCCCTAACCGGCTGGAAGTAGAAGCCCCACAGCGCACGAACGGACGGAATATAACAAGATCTTATTGACATGAAATGGAGAGATGGATATATGGCAACAGAAAAGATATGAATTCTTGGATGATGACGTTGGTTACAGTCTAAAATTGTGTATGTTTAATTTATTTTTGGGTAAAACGTAGAAAAATGTACACACTGGTCACATTGGCTTTCCGTTACTGCACTGAGACAGGCAAGATGACACGACGAACAAAAACGACATTTGCATTGGGATGGTAAATAGATATATTCTATTTTATAACATACTTCCATAAGAACATAGATTATCTACTAATTTCCTTTAATTTAACCTCGTAATCTGTGCCACCGAGTTTGATGGGCTCTGCAGCTCACCGACCTCCAACTAGAGGGACCGTTCAGCTGGTAAATTTCAGTAAATATTTATTTAAGTACTTACAGTCAGTGTCATAGATGATGGGATAGGGATACTCCGAGGTGATGCCTACAAGGTACACCTTAATGTCGTTGATGCGTTTGCTCTTCAGACTGTCGACCAGCGATCCAACTAATGGGACTACAATGTCCTTGTAATTCTTTTCATTGTTCTGTTATGACAAAATGGAAAAAAATATGTGTTAGTTTAAAAATCGTGATTCCGTTCACATTCATTTAGTTAATTTATTCATCTTGTGACATAGATACGTCAAACTTTTGAGTTTATTACGTCTAGAATCATGATTGGTAGTCAAATATATCCATAGATAGATTGGGGGGAGGTGATATTGGGTGAGTAAATGGGGGAGCGGATTATCCTCACTTTTACGCGCTGAAAAGCACTAAAGTCGAGAGCCCAAGGGATGTTGCTTTTGTTGTGAAAATGGATTTAAACCGATCAATGATCATATTACTGCCATCAGAGTTAACATAATCCTTCTGTAAAATTAATATCGTACATGTGTACGTGCTGAGAGCTCCAGTGAAGGCGAAATTGAAAGCTTTTATAGTTCCTATTCTCTTGAAGACATACTGAAGAGAGATGTAGTATGCCATAAAGTCTATGATGAGCATATCAATACATTTATAATGTGGATCTTGAGCAGTTTATTAAAATCTCTTATTAGAAAAATTTGCACCATACCAGATGAAGCTGGTAACGTCTTCACTGAAAAGGATCAGGTACTGGAGCGATGGAAGTATTACTGCACAATGCTGTATAATACTTTCGTTAATACTTCTCAGCCAGTATATATAACTCAACAAGACCCTGATATTCTGTAGTCGGAAATAGAAAATCTCCCGGCAAAGATGTGATCCCCACAAAACTGCTCAAAAACTTAGGCTCTAATGGTATATACAGTAATTACTGAGGATCTGAAATTCCACCTGGAAAACCAGGAGATGGTGAGTATGGAAAGATTTGGTGTTTAATCAAGTAATGTTCTACAAAGGACTTTTGTACCTACAGAACACTTGCACTTATCATACATCATAGTAAAATGTACATAATCAACCACAGATTCAAACACTATTTTGATCAACAAATGCCAGAATCGGTGGAGGCAATTAATACCATTGAGGAGTTGGAGTCACCGATTTGAAGAAGAAGTATCCTTAAATTTGCAGTTTATATTATTAATAAATCCACAATAGCATCGTAATTTGACACAAAAATAAGTAAAAAGGTAACAAAATGATCTTGTCTTATAGCACAGAGTAAGTGGTCGCGTGTGTCAAGTTTAAAATACAGGGGACTTAAAATGTTACCTTGGTGATCTCAACGCTAACGATGATATCGGCTTGTTTGTTAGGCAGTTTAACTTCATAAATGTCGCCGACTGCTTTTGGTGAATCGGCATCGGTGCATTTGACGCAGCGATCTGGCAGGATTGCAGGTAACAAGCCGGTGAGGGCCAGGGCTGCGTATCCTCGTGCGAGGTCACAGGCCTGATGGTAGGCGGCGTCATCGTCTCCTGTTACAGCGTGGATGCACGCTTGTCTGAGGGTCATAAAAATTGTGGTGTTAGTTTGATGTGTATGGTAGCTTTTAAAATTACCAATTTAACATTTATAGAAAACTGTATGTATTACTATTGTATGTAATTTTATTGAAGACAAAGATTAAATGGAAGCATCTAGTGTATTGTATTGAATGTGTTCTAAAGCAATTATGGTTTAATACAATTAATTATGGTATATTCATATTAGTGATTTCGCTTTAATTTATATATCTTCTAATATTAATCGTGTTTTTTATTCCTTTTCGATATAATATATCAATGTCTAATACTAGATTTCATTACAAAGTTACGTGTTGAATTAATATGTGATAATGTTACATTTTGTAAGTCGGTAAAGTTTGGATATCGATAAAATATACTGAATACTTTACCTGAAAGGCATAACATCAAGGAGAAGAGACAGTGGTCGAAGCGGTGATAACCCTCCAAAGACAGCCTCGCACGCCGGTGGCAAAGGCATAACGTGTTGGTGATGGGAGTGTTCTGGAGTCTTCACTTGTGCGCAGCTCGAGGTCAGGCGATACGCGTTACCGAACTCGCTCTCGGATGTTGAGATCTAGGAATAAGAGAAGAAGATCTTAGAGCCAGTCTGATTTATATTAAGAAAGATGTAATTATAAACATTTTTGACAACTGTTTTCATAGAAAAAACTACACTAAATTAAATAGAATATGACGACAAAAAGAACACTCAGGATTACCTTTGCTAAGGTAATAAAAATAAAACTTTGTTTGCTTCAACCTTTGTTAATACTGCCAAGGCACATTCACTTGCAATTTATGTGGCCAGTTGAAAGTGAATTGACGCCGGTAACGTTTACAAATGTGAGATTCTATCTATGGCAGCTAGTGGAATTAGTCTCATAGCGTCTTGTTTCTCAGATTGCAGTTGAAATAAAGTTACGATTGAAATATATAATACTAGTTTTAACTTCCGGATTTTTACAGTATTGCAAATAAATGAAAAGCGATTTTTGTGCTCTGACAGGTTATAAAAACCCTGTTAGAATTGTATTACCTTGCCACTAGGAAGTTTGAAGTCATCGAAAGGTTCATTGTTTCCGTCTCCGAGAAGACCACGAATTTTGCCGAGGTAGAAGCCGTTAACTTCGATATAGCACACCTGTTGAGCAGTAACATTTAGTTTTACTCATCTACATATAATAATATTTTTATTACCGACGAAAGGATACTGAAAATACATTAAATATTCTACTTTTGGTAATAACATAATGTTATTTTTGGATACATAATTTCTTTGATTTTTTTTGTAGTGCCAAGCGCACACATTTAAAAAAGGGTCTTTCATCAATAATACCATAGGCATTGGAATGGTAAATGAATATATCCTTTTTGATAAGATATTCTGATAAATTTTTGCGGAGATTCCGTAACCTCGGATGCGGGTCAAACGATTGATAGACGAACCTCTAGCTTGCTGGTACAGAAGGCCATGAGTCCGTAGTGTGAGCCAAGACCAATGCGGCCGTTGACTTGTCTAAATGCGAACACATCTTGCTCGATGACCGGGTAACCGTGGTTGGCACCGTTCAATGCAACCTAGGAGACGACAAAGTTTAAATAAATTTAACAAAACCGCTCGGAAGCAGACTGACAGAAGAGTAAGTAACATAATAAGAAATTGAGCTTATTACAGCGACATTTGCTATCTAACTATAACAACTGACATTTAAATGTGACATTCATCGCTGTAGTGTTTTAAAATTTTGCCACCAGCAATCATTTATTGAATTATAAAATAATAGAATAACATGCCTCATTGTATATGATGCAGAATAAACATTCAATAAAATAGTTGACGACACTAATCCTTGTGAAATTTGTTCCTTCAACTGTTAATCTAACATTCGTTAACTTATTATTTGAATGAAGAATTTCCTAAATGATATCTCAAATTTACCGAACAGTTATAAATAATGAAAGTTTATCACCTGTCCATTCTCCTTCAGTTCAACAGTGGTGCCACTCTTGTCTACCAGGATGAGCGCTTTGGGTTGTCCGTTCTGCAGCTGAGAGATGAGCGTGAAGTTTTTGTCAACGTGGTCGTGGACAAGCACGTAGCGACAGTTGCCCGGGAACGTCAGGTGGCGCCCGTCGAAAGTGAAGATGTGCTGGCCGTTGATAATGACCGCTCGTACTATAACGGATGAAGGGATGAAGACACAAATTGGATACAAACACACATATTGATTGGTGATGAAGTATTTAAATTACAATTTACTATTCTAGAAAAAGAAATATTATGATTATGTGCAAGAAGAGAACAACAATCAAAGGAAAGACTAAAATCGTTTTTGAAATATTTTTGAATGGTGAAAACTATATAAAATTCCTTGTCTTGAAGATATAACATTTATTTTCCCTAATAGTATTGAAGAATTGATGATTTGATGCCAATAAATAAAGTTACATAATTATCAGTTACAAAGTTCAAAGAAATTTACTGTAATAACTGCGGATATAAATTTAGAAAATATTTTTTTTACTACTTTATAGCATCATGTGAAACATTTTCTTTATTATTAATTTAATAATTGTTTTGCTAATGTGATAACATTAACATACTTACATTTTGAGGGTATCTCGTCTAGCGGATTCAAAGAGCGAGGTCTGTATGCTTTGATGATTTCTATTGGGTTGGGGATGTCGCCACGAAGCAGCTGGTTTAAAAAGCTGAACGAAGCAGAGCCACTGAAGGTAGGGTAGGAGAATGCGGTGGGGCCAATAAACGGCACCTATATACAAAATACAAATATCGAATTAATAGAATTGAAAACTAAAATCCTTTAATTATATCCTATAATTTCTAATCCTTTATAACGTTTTAATTTCACATAACTGCAATCAGACTAAAATTTTCATGTGACGTAATTTTGTCACTAGCGGTCACCCATACAACTTTTAAATGTGTCCAACATTATTACACTAATTACTCACGATCGAGATAAACCGTTGGACCATTAGCACAGCGGGTAATACATACAATCCATGAATAAATAATAGCATTGGTATTTCTAAACCTCAGAAAGGTGTCTAATTTTTCAACTTACACTGCTGACCGTAGGCAAGTTGGAGATACCCATTTCGTTGAGCTGATTCCTCACGAATTTCAACAGTGAATTCACCGCAGCCACTAGCTTCTCGTAAACCACGCGAATCTCCGCTACCTCATCTACTTTCTGTTCGTTCAGTTTCTGTAATATTAAATCAATAAATTATTAGTTCGTTTATAAAATTTCCTTTGTCGTTGTACTTTGTTATACAGGTATTTTTGAAGCGATGGTGTAGTTTGACTTTCGAAAAGCGCTTGTATAAACCAACTTCGAATAAATATTATTTCAATCTTAATTTCTGTGAATACTTCATGTCATTTATATTCAATAACATATGGGTATACGAATATGGAAGCAGAATGATAAAAAGTGTTATCGCTTATTTAAATTATTACAGAGATATTTTCAGACAGCCCAACATATTTAGGAACCTTTTAACACACATAGAACACAGCAGATTTCATTCATATTTTATAGTTATAGTTTCCTGCTAACAAGTCATTAAAATCTTTATTCACAGTTATTTACTTCACAAGAGGAAATGAAATGTATGGACAACAAAAAACCATTACATACCTTCTCAACATAGTTGTAGAGAGCATCCGCGAAGCTCTTCACTTCTTCAGTGGGCAGGACGTCGCGAACTGCCTTATGGACCTCCTTCAGCATGTTCAGGAGTTGCTGTGGGATCGACAGCTCTTGCCACTAGTGAACAAAGAAAATATGGAGATTAGAAAAAAATTGAATTATAAATGAACTTGAGTCAAGCAGAGAGATCCTGCAGGCTCCGTGACAATCGATAACTCTCACCTTCTCCTTAATGAAGGAAACGATAGGCAATTCCTTGATCTGAGTGCCCAGGTCCGACATGAAAGCTGTGACCTTCTCGCGCCATTCCTTAAGTTGCGCTACGAGAATTTTCGTCAAATCTGCAAAGGGGTCATAAAATTGGGTTGAGTAGAATTCTTACTAATATTGTAAGAGTTAGTTAGTAACGAGTATTTGTGGCATTTTATGGTAATTTTATTGTCAAATCCGAAAAACGATCAGCCGCATAATTTGATCGTAAACGTTATCGCAAAACGGTTAAATAATGGCGGTTCACTATACCTTAGAAATAAATATAAATCAGAATAAATAAGAAATAATAATAAACGTTTACACACTCACAACCCCCCAATAGGATTCCCTTGTTACGGGTGGCATGGACATACAAAAAACATTTATGTCACATAAATGTCTGCCCTGGCTGGGAGCCGAACCTGGGACCCCTTGCTCGGCAGGTAGGGTCACTACCAACTGGGCTATGGGGTCGTGTCTATTTCTTATGTACATATAGTAGCATATGTATAGCATATGTAGCATTTATTATGTACGTGTGTAATTTGTACATACTTTTCAAAGTTGTAAAAAGATTTTTGAACCCGTCCCCCGTTTATATCTTACCCTTGAAGATCTCAGTGAGGGTATTGGTCAGCTCCGTGATCTCAGGCTTATGTTTCTCGAAGAAATCCCTTGCTAAGGCGACGTAGTACGCAGCAACGTCGACAGCAGCTTCCAAGTATGCGCTCAGCATATTTGAGATGTTGGTATATAGCTGTTTGATTTGTGGTTCCACCTTTTAAGGGAAGATATTTAATTATAAAGCAGTTTTTTGCACAACCATAGAAGGGTGATTTTAAAGTTATATCATTGCGGATATTGTTATCTTAATTGTAACCGGTACTCATGATTTTTGACTTTTATAGCGATATTTCTACGTATTTACATAAATCATGGTCACCACGAAACATAAAATTATTTATTTGATGTTTGAGACTTCTGAATTAAAAATGAAGTCATACAATAATTAACTAATGGACAATTGAGCTTGGATAAATTGGTTTTATCTCATCTCATCTCATTGTTTATTCACATGGAAGTAGTAATTGGACATGGTGATCACATTGTATCAGTGGTTTGCAAATGTAGACACTTAAAACTAACCTTTAATATAATATAGTTTTAAAATTTGTATAGCGAACATAAACTTATTTCTTTTGTATTTAGCAAATTTTTTAGGCTCATATTATATACATTAGAAATGTAAAAACTTGAGTATAATTTTGATTACTCGAGTTAGTTTGCATCCGGAGAAACACACATTCTGCCGGCTACTGGACTACATGATCTTTACCTGTTTCTCGTATATTTCTGTGATCTTCTGGCTGAGGTCCTTAATGGCCTGGTTGAGTTTTTCAACAAGCGGCTTGGTTGCCGCGACGATCTCATCAATTGTTTTCGCAATTAATTGGATAATGTGCTTCCTGTAATTATATATTTAATAAATTATAAATGAATGAATAACGTTTGGATATTAGTGTTACAACGAAATATCGTAATTTATAAAAAAAACAATCAGAGGTATTTTGTCAATGCAATTATTAACAACATTTTTTGTTTTGCTTTCATTTTCAAATTGTAGTTTATAGTGGAGGAGAAGAAACTACAAAAGGAACTTCTTAGCACATCTTTTAATTTGCTTTTTAAATTGATTGCTCTGCTACGTAATAGGATAAACTGGTACGTAACAAAATAAGTATTTTGGTCGATACGATGAGAGTGACTACAGGTATTAAGCAATGAAACGTTTCATTCAAGAGCACCAATGTATTTTTAAGTAGCTTCAATTTTAATTATTGTTCTAATGAGATTCGTTAAAGTTATTTTAGATAGACTCCCCTGGAATTAGTACACCGAATATTTTGTAGGGAAGGCAATTGACTGTAAAACTTTTACTTAAACTTTATTAAAAAATACTTTATTTTTTTTTTCAAAATTATACATAAATAAACTTACACAGACTCAGAGATCTCCTTTAAAGCTTGATCGTTACTGATTTCTTGAACGAGCTTCTGGAAGTCCGCTTCGTAAGCCTGCTCCAGTTGTTTGATGGTCGGCTCCACGCGTTTCATCACCTTCTTGAATTCGTCACTCGCCTTATCACCTAACGCTTTCACTTTGTTTTCCAGGTTTGTTACATCATTCTTCAGTGCTTTCTGAGTAAAAAAATAAAAGCCAAGTATTAGATTTAGAGGGTGATTGTAGTTGCGCAGTGAATTTCAAGACATAAAGTTTATAGCGATTACACACGGTTGAATGTAGTACTCACAATAAAGTAGTTGAAATTATCATTAGAGACGCCATAGTCGCTCTTGACGAGATTGTCCTTGTCCAGGTAGAGAGCGCCGTGGACGATATTTTTCTTTTGTCCAGGTAAGATGATATCTGCGGAAATATCCATTCGCTTCTCTGGTTCTATGCGCCCAATGACGGAGAGCTTGCGCTCTTGTTCATCTGATATAATAGTAGGTACTGATAAGTTAAATGAAATCGAATTACCCATTGGATGTATAAAAACAAGCAACGTTATCATGGAGAGTATAGTGAACATTTTATAGCTATCGTTAGCGGTTATTAAGCCTGGTCCGAAGGCTTATCTGCCCATCTATCGGTAGATACCGAGTCTTGTTGGAGGTATTAAAATGGCTTAAAAAGATTGGACCCTTTTACTATGGAGAGGGTGTAGCTATTTGTAGCTAATTAAAGATAATTTTACGATTTATCACTCGTTTAAATTTATTAAAGGGTTATTATCAAGAGGTCGATGAATAGCATTTTAAATTCTAAATCTATATCTGAAGTGCAACTTTTTGGAAAATGTTATATAGGTGTGTTATAAAACTTGCCGATTATTCAACATACCACTGTATCCGGTAGTTAATTCATAATACTGGAAGCCCTTAGCAACAGCCTTAAAGAGCACGGGTTTTCCTTCTAGAAGACAGAACGTTATTTCTCCCTGTTGTAGGTTGTCTTTAAGTACTGCGCTACCTTCGATGTCGAACACCTTAACAATGGGGGTTTCCATCTGCAAAGATTCAAATCATTTTTTTTTGCTTGTCAACATTCCCACCTGACGGTAAATGATGATGGAGACTAAAAGATCGATCGCACTAACTTCTAAAATCTTATTTGCTTCCCTCTTGAAGACTCCCAATAATAATTAAGCTTACTATTTGTCGCAGATAATAATGAAACTAAACGATCAAAGCTGTGAAACTAAAATGTACATTTATAACTGCTTAAATAACATGACATAGATAGTTTCTTGTGCAGCTTTTGCTTTTTTAATATAAGTAATTAGTTATGTTTATGGCAGTATATCTCAATAGGGTGGACTATTGTTAATTGTTACGCTTATCTTAAGTCAACAATGAGTTATTTTCCTTTCTTTCCCGTATCAAGCTCATTTCTAATCCTGAAAATAAATTTCAAATTCTAAACAGACTGGGTTCAAATCCTGCACGTTTATAATGTTTTGAGTGGTGATTCGCTGCATTTGAAATTACTTGTTATTTATTTCAATAAAGACTAGGAAAATACACACATTATTCTCCATAATGTTAACAATGGTGTAGAATGTGTCAACAAGCTGTTCGCCAATATGAACTTTAGGTTACAATTCTTCTCATTTTGAGACGAAACCAAAGCCCAGCAATATGATAAATATATAAAAAAGAGATGTGGTGTCGTGGGACACCAGGTAGGAACGAAGTTCCTTCGGCTATGTAGAATCGACACAATTTGCAAAAAAAAATCGTGCTCAATTTTATGTAGGTTTTCTTGATTTTTCTCTTAAATTTTGCTGATTAGTTTTTATTTAAGTACAGGAAAGTATTAAGGAAATTCAGTATTTTAGGAAATAATAAATTACTTAAAATAAAAAAAAATCGTAATTCAAATTATCAACTAAAATAACAAAATATTATTATTATAAGTAATTCTTATTAATCAGTCTCGTCATTAAATTCTATTGCTGAAACTATTGGCTTGAGAAAGAGAAAGGTATTATACACTACTCGCTTGTGTATACGACTGTCGCGCCTGCCCACGTCTCATTTAACGGTTTTATTCCACGGACTTTTTATTACGGTTTTACTATCACATTTTTTTTAGTTCGGTCGCGCAGCAAAATCCCTATCTTCTCCAAGCCTGCCATAAGGAACTTCGTTCCAATATGTCTCTTTATTTTTCTCATTTAACGGTTTTATTCCACGGACTTTTTCTTACGGTTTTACTAAACACATTTTTTTTAGTTTGGTCGCGCAGCAAAATCCCTATTTAACGGTTTCATTCCACGGACTTTGTCTTACGGTTTTACTATCACATTTTTTTTAGTTCGGTCGCGCAGCAAAATCCCTATTTAACGGTTTTATTCCACGGACTTTTTCTTACAGTTTTACTATTTCCACGGACTTTTTTTTACGTTTTTACTATCACATTTTTTTTAGTTCGGTCGCGCAGCAAAATCCCTATCTTCTCCAAGCCTGCCATAAGGAACTTCGTTCCAATATGTCTCTTTATTTTTCTCATTTAACGGTTTTATTCCACGGACTTTTTCTTACGGTTTTACTAAACACATTTTTTTAGTTTGGTCGCGCAGCAAAATCCCTATTTAACGGTTTCATTCCACGGACTTTTTCTTACGGTTTTACTATCACATTTTTTTTAGTTCGGTCGCGCAGCAAAATCCCTATTTAACGGTTTTATTCCACGGACTTTTTCTTACGGTTTTACTATTTCCACGGACTTTTTTTACGGTTTTACTATCACATTTTTTTTAGTTCGGTCGCGCAGCAAAATCCCTATCTCCTCCAAGCCTGCCGTAAGGAACATCGTTCCAAAAGGTGATGTTTATGACGATGAATTATCATAATACTTACGTAGGATTTGATGTGCATTGGATTTACTTCCAAATAGAATTTTTGTTCGCGGTCCTGAAAGTTGGCAGAAGTTGTTAAAAAAACAAATCAATAATATACATAAAATTTTGCCTTGGTGTTATTTCAATAATTATAATTTTTTGTTAGTTGCAAGGCTAATTCGTCATTGGCCTATTTGTTGTAATCCAGAATGGTTACCAACAGAGTGCGCATTGCTACACTAAATTGTTAAAAAACTCAGTTCACTCGAGCCCGATGGAGTAGATAAGAAATATCATCGATATATACCAAATACTTAATATACCAAATACTCTAATTTTAAATATAAAGTACTTACACCTCCGATGCTCGGGTGGCAAGCAGTGGCGGTAGTTTCGATCAGCAGTGTTTTGTCGTCTGGTCTCTGTAGCTTGCCTCGCAGTTTTAACGTTGCCTCCTGGAATTTTTTTAACTGTCAGCAAAGGTCTTTGGAACTATAAAATTCCAATGTAGTCCTATCGAATAATTGAATTTTAATTTTTTGTCAGGAGCCATATTGAACACTTGAAAATTTTCCATAATTAATATACGTTTAAAAACATATGTACCTTGCCCAATTTAGGATGACTGAAGCCAATTTCTGCGATAGCGGATCCCTGGTTGTCGCTGGTTGACAGGTCCATGTTGAACCTCATACCGGTCTTTTGTTGCGGCTTGTTCTTGTCAGGGTACAAGGAAACCTCTCCGCGGATGGGGAAAAGTGAGCTCTTGCCGGTTGGGTACTGGACGAAGGACTCTAGAGCCAACACTCTTTGGGGTAAAGTCACGGTGATACCCGCCGGGAATTCTGTAAGGACAAAGTTGTTTAAAAATATCTAATCATTGGTTGGGTTTTGTACCTACGTTATCTACTACTTTACACTATTTCGGGTTATGTCAGTTTCATACCGACTAAAATTCAATTTCATTTGTTACTCAGTATCACTGACCATTTTTCGACTTTACTACCATATGACAGCAGCTATCCAGCACATAAATGGGTAGTCACCGAGATTTAAAGACATGTTGTAGCGGGGGTTACGATTTTGGAGAGACTCATTTGCTGGTTGGTTACATCTTTAACATTTAATCTCAATTTATTTTCAGTTTTTGCTGATTAATTAAATTGAAATTTTCTTTTCTAAACATTTTGAATTAAACTGAAAATTCGACGACTGAACTAATTTTATATTTTTTTGTATTTTAAATTTCTACTTACTACCGAAGTCAGGCTGACTATACATGTGAAGATGGTACTTCTTATCTTCCTTGTTGATGTGAAGATTTAGATCGTATTGCGGGAATTTCTTCTCAGAAAACTCGTTGTTGATCTGCAGACCAAATTCAGGCGCGAAGCCTAGCTTACGAAGATCCAGACCCATGGTCACTAGTTGCTGAAGAACTCCGGGTTCTGAAAGTAATAGGTAATGTGAAATCAGAGAATTTGAAGTAACTTGAAAATTAAATATAGTAATTCCTAGTTTTAAGTTATAGCATGACGGTGTGTTATTGACCATGTCAAGCAACTTAGGGCACCGCTGGCTTTTGGTCGGTGATCGTTAATGTCAAAATTTTTGAGCACTCTTCAGATTCGGTGGCCGTTAGGCCGTTGGCCAATTTTGTTATCTTTAAATAATTAGAACTTCTGGTCCTTAATGGTGGTCCAAGTCTCTTCCCTCGTCCTGTTGTCGGTCATAAATAGGTAAAAACAACTGTTTTGTCCATAAAATGTTTGAGTGGTGCAAATTTTTCAGTGATTTGGATGACACAAGAAAATTCAACACTGGCAAAGCTTTCCAATTTGTTCCGCAGCTAAAATTTTGAATCAGGCTAGAACTTACTCTGGGTGATGAACTTGGAGATGATGTCGGCGTGCGCACATTGTTTCTTCTCCTCGCAGAAGACGATAGAATTTTTGTACTCCAGGTTGGTGACGCGAGACTCGACCACGTAGCTACGGTCTCCGAAGGCCAGATTCATGAATGTCTGTGAAGATTTTATTAAGATATTAAGATTAATCTATCGTCTCAGTTTATTTATTGTGCTTAAAATAAATTTAACATGTTTAATTAGTACTTAATTAGCTGATAGCGTCTGAACATATTTTTCATGTTATGAAACAGTATTCATTCTATAACTTTCATTATATTCAGATGAGTCCAACTAGTTTCACGGTTATTCAAATTTGGACCTTCGCTCTGACTGTGACATTTAACAATATTTATCCGAATATGCATAGTCGTTTTATTATACTAAAGATATGTTGATATTATAATTATAATTTATACTAAAAATTTAAGATTTCATGTTCATGAAATGGTTAAGTACCTGAGTAATTATTGAGGTTCAATTTCAGGTTAATGTTACAATAATATTCTTAAAAGATACACTATCAATTACGAGAAATAGAAAATATACTATATACATATCAATTGAAATGAAGAAAAAGTAATTAAAATTATGGATTTTAAATTTGATTGTTTTCGTAGTGCATGGTATTTTAATTGTTTATTTCTCAATTTGTATGTGTCTCTTACACATGAAGGAGATTAGAAATAAGGTTTTACCTCGACACCTTGTTCATTGCCCTCAGTAAGAACCGTGCGAATATATTTGAAGTTCACGGGTTTCTGTTCATTCTTCAAGGTCACGGAGCCGGACCCTTCGATGATGGTCTTTGGGCCCTCCTGCTTACTGATGAATGAAGTGCTGTGAAAGATAGAACCTTTATCGTCACAATTATCACAACTTGTGACATTTTTTATGATAAATCTGTCCGTGTTTCATCTATTTTGACAGTTATCATATAGATGGGGCGGCCTAGAATACTCCCCCCAATCCCATGCTTGTAGAAAAGGGTGTCGTAAGAGGCGACAGAAGCCTGCCTGTTAGGTAAGGCTTCGTGTAAGGATTATATTATTAGTATTATTATTAAGTCATTAATATTTTTAGTGCCACTATTATCTTTCCGTGAAGCCTGCCTGGCTAGCTACCACTCTCCTGCTTGAGTCAGCCGCCAAACGACTCGTCGTGTTCCGGCTGGGGGCTTGAGAGCCAGTACATTTTTTCTTACCTTCTTCTCATTTCCTGGCCGACAACGCATCATGATACCTTTGGTCTTGTTAATGTCCATGGGTGGGTGACCATTTACCATCAGGTGGCTCGTCTGCTCGTTTGTCGGCCTTTAACATACAACAAAAACATACAAAAAAGATCATAAGTTATTTATTATTATAAGTTATTTAAAGACCCGCTGAGTCCATTATAAATTTATAGATATTTATTTTCAAAGCACGCCAAATAACGAAGCCACTTCTAAAGATTTTTAAATGCAAGCGTTCACTCAACAAATTTTCCATTGTATGTGATGTACGACAGTTACATGTACTTTATAAATAGCTAAAATATTTTGTTCAATATAAAATATTTCATCTGGTTAAAACTCATTTTGTATGTTTCGACACTATATTTTCAATCATACTCGTCTTTTTGCTGCCTACCTGCCGCTTAAAATGTTCTGATTATCATTGGAGGCAGTGAATTCCAATCTCTTGCCGTTGCCAGAATCTTTGCTAGAGATATCTACTAGGTAGTTCTTCATTCCCAACTTTTCCGAATTGGCGTGGTATTTCACAGCTATGTTGTCTTTCTGGAAGTTTCCTTCAGCGTTCGCATCCAAATTGAAGTCACGAATGTTTTCGATCTTTACTTCCAATTTGGCTTGGGTTGAACTCATGGTGATGCCTTTCAGGAAGATTCTGAAAACATGAGGTTATATGCAACACAAATTTGAAATAATTCAATCGAAAATGCTGATATACTGATAAAATAGTTATTATTTCAATGGAAAAATAAGTTTTCAAAAATGGCCTAGACTGATAAATGAGTATGGAAGAATTGCTTGTACTCGTAGATCTAAAGTCAACAAATTAATTTAATACATTCACTGTGATCCCTTATTTAGGACGCCAAAGAACTCTATTTTTCTGACCATCGTCCTATTTATGTTTTGTACTTCTGATGTCACTCACCTGCTCTGTTTAGAACTGTCGGGGGTGATAAACTTGAAATCGATAAGTGGGTTAGACTTGGAGTAAACGAAGATGCTGTCAGATTTGTAGACGCGACCGTCGGCGTCTACCACCAGTGCTGAGCTGACGGTGTCTGGAGTTGGTCTCTGATAAAGAAACGTCAGTAACATAAGAAGCAGAAGAAGGAAAATCTTTTACAAAATGTTTAAGTAATACAACAACCCATTGTAAGGCACAATTCAGAGACTCGTAATTGATGAGATCAATACCATGCATTATTATCCTACTTTACTGCAAATAATGGAGAGCAAACTGCAGTTGACAACAAGTCGTTGAACCCTGTCGGGAAGTAGAACCCGACTTGGTATCTTACTTACGTACCAACACCGGAAGTAGTTATTTTACGTTCGAAGCAGAATTGTATTATGCAACGAAGGATGCTTAGACTGTGCAGCTTATGAGATTCTTACTTTGGAACTGAAGTCGATCTCAAGTCTCTTAAACTTCTCAGCTTGAGGAGCGTTCGCAGATAGTTTTATCTCGGCACGTTCAGGTGCTACAGAGGCTCGTGCGCCTATGTTTGCAGTCTTGCCTTTGCCATATTGAGCTTTCAGATCTACATTGGCTGATTTTGTATCACCTGAGAATGGGAAGTACATTCTTTGTTTTGATATCCTATGAAAATCCTTGTACACATGATAACGATAAATTGCCAAATCCAACAGTATTATAGAATTAATAAATGCATCATATTTTAAGGATCTTGTGCTGCATGTATTAAGTTAAAATAGTACAATTAAAAGATCACATCTGAGATATGGTGAAAATTGTATGTAATTGTTTTCATGAAGAATTAAAGCATATAGATATTGATTTGACGGCCTTGTGACTCTATTTCCGAGCGCTGACAAATTGTGATGCAAAATTGCTTTTTTTGGATCGTGGGGGTTATGATGTCTAATTTGTGTGTTTATAACACCCGCAGTACAGGGAATCCTAGTAGGGAGGTATGTGTGTGTAAGTGCTTATCCTGTATTACTGACGGCGTTACCAGCCCACCATAAAAGTCGGCCTTCTAGAAATCTTGATGGCTCAATTATAAAAGCCTTCTAGTTATTAGTTATCTTGATCGCTCAAAAGGAACAGTCATCACTATGCAAATTGTACTTTGTGATTGTAACAGTAACTTACCTTCAAGATTAGCCTGGTAGTTCGCATCGAGGATCAAAGGATCATAATGAGGTACTAATATTTTAAGTTTTGTATTGCCAGCTTTCAGTCCATATTTACCACTGCCGTCCAATTTATAGACATCGCCGTTTATTTGAACAGATTCTATTATGGTTATCTAGAAATAATAAATAAAGTGAACGATTATTTTCTCCTACAATGTTAAGTAAATTTGGAAAACATGAAATCAATCAGTAAGTATTGCTGTGAGTTATTATATTTCACGACATTGACATAAGATCTAGAAGCGTAATACCTGTTAAGAAGATTCAGTTTGAACCCCATATAAACAGGAGATTAAAGATTTTCCCCACGATAGCAAACAAAAAAGTAAATTCCAATATGAAGTCAATCGCACCACCAATTTCATACAGATTGAAAACAAGAGAAAGTCTTTCATAACTGAGCACAGATTTGTACACAAATTGTTATCCTAACTAATGTGTACTATCGTACCTTTCCAATCAATGTACTTTACGATATTTCTGTGCTTTGTGTAACTTTTTCATAATTTCCTTTATTGCGACTAGATTTCCTAGTTTATCTTCAATACTCTTACCTCAACGTCCTTATTTTCAGGTTGGAGGTAAAGGAAGGTGGAGATCCACTTGATATCGTGGGCCTGTTGTGGCAGACGGAATGTCACGGTGTAGTCATCCAAGTATCTGTTTCAGGAAACATTATTAACATCATGTAAAAATCGTCATACAATTTGTTCATTCCGTTTTTATTGCACTTAATTTCAAATTATTGTCGACCTGATCCATTTTCACAATCTGTTCATAATAATGTTATTATTAAAGGCATTAAAAAATAAATTTGTTTCATAACTTCGTATTACTATATTTATAATGATAAAAAGGAGGAAATGGGATTGCGTAGAGCTAGTAACAAAATAAACGCATAGAAGCATTTCGATTATTAAGCATGGCGTGATTACTCACTTCTTCTCTCCCTTCTCAGGCATGTGCATAACGAATGTACCGACCAGCTCCATGAACGTATCATCTCCGTAGCTGGCCTTCACGCGGTACTTGTCATCACTTTCGATCAGCCCCAAGTAAGACATACTGGCGACTAAAGACATCGGCTTGGGCATTAAGCTCCCTTTTACGTGACCCTAGAGTGATAAAAAACATTAACATCGCCAATGAACTGTATAAACAAGTAAAGTTGTGCACAGAGGTTATTAAGTTTTATGGTTCCAATAGCAAATTTAAAATTTTCCGATACAGCATTATAAATCCATTACCGTCTCCTCAGAAGCTACAAGCGTGTTAAATTATGCTCGAGGATACCCCATTTGTAAGCAAAAATATTCTGTATAGGGAGACTTACGTCGAAAGAAAAGTCAGACATGTCCCCTTTAGGGATGTTCTTCAAAACGAAAGTGTTTTCGATGTTGCCACCATCTTTAAGCTTGAATTCAAACTGGCTTTCGACGTCGATGACGTTCTTGTCGAAGTTACAGTTAGATATTTTAGTCTTGTAGCTGATGGAGGAACCAGCCGCACCGCGCGTAGGGCAATCGGAAATAACCACTTCCGCATGCCCGTCGTACACCTAAAAACCAATTAAAATGATAGCCGTTGAAATGTCCGTCAACAAAAAAAAAACCATCACAGGACGCCCGGTAGATGTGAAACATCGAAATTTGATGGTTATTGAGATAATTTATAATACAAATTTTATTTAATACACAAGATAGGACAAAACAATAATAATATAAGAAAAACAAATACGAAGTAAAATTCTTATTTTTGTTTCTACTTAGCTTGATCTTCATTGTTACTTGCTAAGCTCAATAATACTGTCATTGATGCAAAATCTATCTAAAATTCAGGGTAAAATGTTTTTTTTAATTATTATTAGTAGCATCATTCTTAGTCGATAATACATTAGTGAGAACGTTGGTATTACAGATTTGATGGGGCGGATACGGCGGTGATTAGTCACTTTCAGATTCTTCTGCTCGTTTGTCAACTATTGATATAATAATAAATAAGTGAAAATTACGACAATTATAAAATTATTTTGATTTTTATACGTGCCTCGTCCTTTACAGTTATGTCTCGATCAACATTCATCGTGATGTATCTTCCACTGGGCAGACAGACTTCTATCAAGCTCTTTGCTTTGCCAGATTCCGTCAGAGAACCATCTTGGTGTACGTTAAATTCGCTCTTCTTACCGGCGTAGTCCAGTTTGTTCCTGTAATTAGAGTACACTTTATGTACTTTACAATAACTACTAAGCGCTGAAGAGGTTGCGATAAAACATGACACAAATTTTACATGATTGGACAATATTCAAATACTAGTTTATAAAATCTAATGCTGGCTTGGTGTTCAACCAACGGCGTTTATTAATAGTGCAGCGATTGGGTATACTAAATAAAGGAACAATGAGATTTTAAAGCGTGTTAAGCTGTAGTAATTGTTTACGGGCAAATATACCTGGTGTACAGTTCGCAGGTTACGTTAGAATCTATTGACTTACTTAGAATCAAGCAACTTGGGAGTTTTCTTATTGTTAGTGCTGAATCGCAGCTTGTCGTTGTTGTCCTTCTCAAAGTTGAGGAATAGGTCTACATCAGCGTTGAAGATGGGATCTTTCGCGACGAATTTGACGTCCCCTTTAATTTTACGACCAGCCTAGAACAAAAAGAAATTTCTTCTTCTGAAAATTGCTAGTCTTAAATTTTTCATCATCATTCCAACCCATAATTGCATCACTGCTGGGCTCGAGTCCTTCTCATAATGAGAGGGATTAAGGCATTTATCATAATTACCAAATGCGGGTTGGCCGATTTCAAACAGCTCTGACAAAGTTATGAATGACTCTCTGGTATGCAGGTTTCCTCATGATGTGTTCCTTCACCGAAGCAAGTGATAATTAATTTATGGTATGCAAATAATTTGAATAAGTTCCGTGCAGGATCCGAACTCGAATCTCCCGTCCGAGAGATCGACGTTAAAACCACTAAGCTATTATGGTTTCTTAAATTTTATACTAATGATTTATTAATATTAATAATTGCTTATCAGATTTTTTTGTTCTTACCTTTTTAAAGTCTATAATAATCAAACCGTTGCCTTTTCCGTCATTGTCAGTGACTTTAAATTGTCCGTTTGCCGCAACGGTATCTTTAAGAACGAATTTGAGCTGACCATTGGGGTTGGCGCCTCTGGTGATCTTAAGGAGGTAGTCCAAGATATCTCCCTTGCTGCTGCCAATTTTTGCATGAGAGGAGTATAAATTGTTGTTCTCGATAACGCCAACGTCGAATCTGCCGATGCATTAGGACCTTGTTATAGGTTTATCGGTTATGTTTGAAAAAAAATATTTAACGATCACGTTCAGATGGTCAAGCAAGGAAGCTTCAATTCCCAAGTGACGTAGATTTGTCTGTGGTGGATAAATGTTTGTTTTCGGGTCATAGGTGTTTGAGCAATCTTTTGTGTACTTCTATGCCACTCGTTTCACATGGAAGCTTGGTGCGGGAGTTCGAGTATGTAAATGTTTATGTATGTTTTGTTTATTCCACTTATTGTGCCAAAAATCATTAATGTTACAAGCTTTTTAAGGTAGTTGAGTAATATTATAGAAAATTTTACTTACGTGATATCCTCATTCTTGCCTCCACCGGAGATTTTAAGATGTCCAACTGCTCCAACGTTCATATCATTAACTTTGTTTTTATGCAGAACTACACCAGAAAGTTCATATTTACCAAAGTTTTTAAAATGTATGTAATTTTCAACATTTGATTTATCTGCTGAAATTATGTCTCTCTTAGCAAAGGCCTCCATTCCATGCTTGTCAACTTCACCCTTGATTTTGATGCTATAGTCTCCAGGTTTCTTTATTTGTGTTCTAGCTTCTATTTCAAAGTCTGCCTTTTTGTCTATATATTCACCCTCAAGGTCAAGTTCTAATTTCTTAGGATCTGATTCAGCTTCAAATTTAAGCTTGATTGGCACAGCCAGGATTTCAACTACAAATAAATTTACATTAACGTTGTGTAATTATTATTTCGTAAAACTCTATTGTCATAACAAAAGTCTATACTTAAACAATGACGTCATTAACTTACATTTGTTCTTAGTAATGATACTGAACTCGTTGGGAGACCTTGTGTAATATTTGTAGAGCTGTCCAAAAATGACTTTGTTTTGTGGGTTATTGAAATCACCATACATTAACTCAAGATCATTATGGTATACCTAGAAAGATATAACTTTTTAACATCAAGAGCACAATTTTGGTAAATTTGGCGAGATGTTGCACTCTATCGCACTGTTTGTTAACTAAATTATTAATACAAATTTTTAATTATTCGTGATTCTGAGACTTTGATTTTTTCATCATCATCTTTTTTTTGATTTTGATGATGATTTTGATCATCATCTTTGTTTTCTTGAAATAATGGTTCATAGGTATATTAGGATCCAACACATATGTTTGTATTCAAGTGTCTAGTATTATCAAATTAAACAATAATATGAGGTACCTTAAATCAGTATCATTTATCATCCAGGACTATCACTTATTTACTTGTCAGTAAAAATTATCTCTTCGTAAATCAAAATAATTTATCTTTAATTTTGTACAACAACCTTAGCTGGATAGAATTATTAAAAAAATAATTAACACTTACCGAGTCAACATTTTCAACATGACCGTTTATCTTGAAATTAATGTAGGGATTCAAGGTGTTTTGGAATTCAGCCTTGAAATCATGACCATTACGATTAACGAAAAGTGCTACAATACTTTGTTGGCCTTGTTTTGCTTTTAAATCCAGGTCAAAACTTCTTGGTTCTTGGCTAAAGTGACCATCCACGCACATAGGCTCAGATGATTTTGGTAAGTTTATCTAAATGAAAGATAAAATTATCAGTAATTTTTTGATATCTATTCAATCCAAATGTTAGTTAGTATTAAAGTTTAACAAATTTTACGTTATTGAGTTAAAAAGTTAAGTACTGCGGTGATGGAATTGTAAAATAAGATGTTACGTGTAGATTTAAATGTGGTTCAGATAAGCATTGTAAAAAACAAAAAATAATCAATTTTATTAATTTTCTACACATTGTTTTAAAACATTTTGGATTTGTTAAAAATATTCCTACATATTTTACTTCAGTATTAATAGTTAATAAAAATATTATTAAAATAATTTACCTTTACTCCTTCTAGCATGTAACTAGTCTTTGGTCCGTTTAGTTCCTTAACTATTTGCCCATCAACCTTCAACGCTTGTTTACCATGCTCGTCGGGTAATTGATATTCCACAACAGGTTTAAAGACACTTCTTCTTTCATTTCCTTGAATATGAAGGCCAGCTCTTCCATAGTATTCGTAAGCATCTACCTTTCCTTTTACCATTAAGGCATATTCAGAAGGCTTAAGAAACAGGGATGCTTGACCATAGAGCGACTTGATGGGAGAATCCAAAGATAATTTGATGGTTTTTTCATCATTAGTGTTGATTAAGTCTCCACGGAGTTCTGCGCGGCGGTTTTTGGAACCTATTGAATTTATATTTCCTATATTACATATTCACACTTATTTAATATGGAGAAAAATATAGCATTATACAGATAATAAAAGGACTTAAATATATAAAAGTAATACTTTACCTTCAGCGTCGAATAAAAATTCAAAGCCTAAATGTTTAGGATCAGACCGAAAAGCTCCTTTAATGCGGTAACCTTTTAAATCATTCTTTTCTAACACTAACTTTACTTTGGCAGGTCCAGTGAGAGGGAAGCGAGCTATGAACTTCGATACCGAGTTTTGTGCTTCAGGTCCTAAAATATATTCAAAAATGATATCATAGAAGTAAATAAAAATCAATGTCGACAAACTACATTTAACTGTGTATCTCACTTTTTGACAGTATATAATAATAAATATTTCTAACGATTAATAATATGTTCGTAAGTTTAATTTTAACTTAATTTTAATTAATATTTTAATATATAATATGTAACTTTAACAAAAACTTACCAGATACTGAGAATGGCAGAGACAATTCACCGCATAATGTTAGCCCGATCACTGCAGATAGTTGATCGAAGCATTCTGCGTAGCTCTTGCCCTTTTCAACTACAGCAGGGGTTTGTTTCTCCATGCAACCTTTTTCTGCTGAGAAATAAACGACGTCACTTGAAGCCGTCAGAATTTCCTGCTTGTCCATTGGAAGCGCAATTTGGAGGTCGAATCCGAGACCGGTCTCAATGAGTTTCGCTATCAGGTGACCACCAGTTGATGAGTGTAAGTTCGAGGTAACTTTCAGTCCGCCAGCCACAGCGTCGGCGTCTACAAAGAAGACTCCAGTGATTTCAATATCTGTACTAGGTACAAGTTTGATATCAACTTTTGTGTTCTCGATTGATTTGAGAAACTCTTTAAGGTTGATGCTTAAAGCGACTTCAACTCTGGCAGTGGCTGCTCCTACTAAGTCCAGTTTCAGAGGAAGACCTGTTGATGTTGGGTAAGCGAGTTCAGCATCCAAGAATAGAAGGTGGCCACGGACTTCTTGCTGTAATAATTTTTTTTAAATTGTAATTATGAAATATTATCAAAAAGGAATTTATGCTGTTTATCAATACATTTTAAGAAAATATTTGAATGACTACGAACCGTCATCATAATTATAGTAAAAGTGTAACTAAGTTGTTATTATAATTTCCATTTAAATGTCATAAAATATATTTTTTTTTCATTTCTTGTGTCGGTTCATCAGCCTCATTACAATATCACGCGTAAGCCTGATTTATGTAACTGTGCATAACATATAAATATTATTTTTGAAAATATGAAATATGGGTTCTATCTATCTCGGAAAATGGAGGTGTTCAAGATGTTTGTTTACCTGGAATCTCTTCATCTTATTCATGCCTTCGTTGAGGAGCTTCAGAAACTGATCTAGGAGATTATCAACATTAAATCCTTTATCATCTCCGAGAGAGAGGAATACTGCATCAGTCCCGAATAGTTTTAGATATACGTCCAGGTCCAATTCATTGTTATAATTTACTACTTTTCCTTTTATCTGGAAAGTAATTATTGTCGAAATGAGAAGTTTTTAGATGTGGCAATGCGAAATTACATAATATTCAGTGACCTCCAAAAGTAAGAGAGTTTCTTTTATTACTTTGCTATAAAATTTTAATCAATAATTGTTTATAATTTTTTTCGGAATTATTTCTGCTCACTTGCTTGTCGAAGTTGTCGACTTCACTATTGATAGAACGACGTCCACGGACACTTTTATCTACTTTTTGCGCAGATTCTTCCATTCGTTTCATGAGATCATCATAGATGTCTTGAGGCTTTTGAGTCCGAAGAAAACTTTTTGGGCCCAAGAAATGCTCGATCACTTTGTCTAAATTTCCTTGACGACCACCAACCTATGAAGTTAGGACAACAATTAATATATTTAGCAATACTTTTATATTCGAATATAACTTTAATAAATAAATGTATGTAAAGCAATTAATATAGTTTAACATTTAAAGTGGGAAAATATTTGCTGTACATCATCCTTTAGGCTTTGTAATGTCTTATTACTTTTGAATTTTTCTATTCAATTGAATACTGGGTTGCAAGCATGATAACTTGTACCAGAAGGTGCAAATTGTTATGAGGAACTCGCCTCAAGCACATTGATGTTATGGCCGAATACTTCTGCAGTCAGGTTGAGGCTGGCCGATCTCGGAAGGAAAGAGTCTTGTGAGAAAATAACCATTTCTTCTACATTGCCGCCTATACCGAGAACGTCAACGTTGTAGGAAAATTCACGATATGAAGAGTATTTTCTGTAAAGAAAAGTCAAGCTTAATCTTTGTGATAAAGAATAGTGTGACTACTACTCGTCGGAACGAAGTATAAAAAATATAGGAGGAAGGGAAGGATAAGAAGGGAGTGCAGATAACGATTTCTTATTTTTATCCAATTCTTTATTCTACCATAAATAACATCTTGTAAGTAAATCTAGCTTTATCAGTGTGGTCCTAGGCAAAGTAGAGTCTACGTGTGTCTTGAGTAAATAGAGAATTCATCCTACTTCCGCATTCTATACGAAGAAGTTATGGAGATATCACCCAAGGATGATATTTACAAGTATTTAACGTTAAATCAAAGACTAGAACCAGCGCTCTAACCAAATGCAATAAAAATATTGCATGAAATTCGGTGTCTTTACTAACTTAATTGACTATTCAGAACCGTTGGTTCAATGTTGTCTAGGCAATAGAGAGTGAAGTAAACGAACCTTTCATCAATGTTGAATTTGTTGGGGATACCAATTAGGCCATAGTGTTCTCTGGCGAGTTGCTTATCTGGATTACTGGACGATCGGATGTGACGTAACGATGATGTGATGAAATGGCCAACTGGAAAAATTGTCTTTGTTATAATATTTATCTAATATGTGACGTAACGTAAAACTACGCAGATAAGTACCAAATGAATGAATTAAATAAAATATGGTATAAGTAGATTTGGGGAACAAGAGATTTCACACACAAAATTTTAGGTTTTGTAATACAATATATCAAAGCTAGGAATTGATATGTTCTGAATTACCTTGGTGAACTGGTTCGCGTGAAATAAGATTTTTGATCTCATTAGCAGAGTGAGCACAGGGACAGTTTATAACGGCTAGATACGCTTTGATTCGAATTTCGGAGTCTTGTTGGACATTCTTCATTATATCTATTGCGGATTTTTTCACCTGGAAATTATCAAGGGTTTAAAATTAAGTGTTTACTGGCTCTTTAATAAGTACATTAAAATTGTTTAGTTATATATACTTCGAGTTATGACGAAACAGTAGCCCAGTTGGTAGTAACCCTGCTTGCCAAGTCTAGGTTACGTGTTCGATTCCCGGCCGGGGCAGATATTTATGTGATGGATAAATGTTATACACACAGTGTTGAAATTTTGTTTAGATCGAAATATTTTTAACATCAAAAAATATTAAAATAGATCTACTACTATCATTCTTTCTTGTTACGCATTATTCTAATTATTAATAGATGCTCTATAAAAGGATTTAATATACTTACTTTAGCTGCGCAAGAGTCAGCCTGGAAAGCCTCCAAGGCAGCAACCCTGACTCTAGCCTTGACATTGTTGTCGGCCGCGCAATGAACCAGCTTGTCAATCAGACTATCTTCCAGATGACGAATGTTGCGGATGCCTTTCAGTACTGCTATAACCTGAAGATTTTTTTTTTAAATATGCTGTCGTATTATATTAAGATTTGTATGTTCTGAATACAAAATTGTAATTAATAGCGTTATTGTGTTAAAATGTTTATAACAAAACTATGTAAATGTACATTGCTTCATACTCATTAAAGTATTTCTGTAATCTTCGTATTTTTATCTAATTCGAAACCTCAATGACCGCGAATGTCAATAGATTAAAAAAATGTAATAAAACTTATAAACTTATTCTAATGGATTTTAAATTTTGCACTTACGTTGTCCTCTTCAACTTTTGTCTTTGGTTTGCAGTTCTGGAGTTTAGAAACGAATTTTTTGCTTAAAGCAATTACTCCATCATTTTTGTTTACATGACAATCATGTTCGCGGCAATATGCCCCTGCGAGAGCACCGACGCCCAAGTACACATCTTTGGGAAGATTTGGCAGGTCTAAAACTCCCTGAAAGTTGAAGTTATCTTACTGTTGTGTATAACAATGCATACACAAAAGAAAACCAATGTTACTTTACAAAAATATTGATCATGTCACGTTCTCAACAATATTCTAGGTTTTTTACTCCTCGTAAAAAGATAAAATGTCAATTCTAAATATTAAACTATTATCTGCGTCTTTGATTGCATTGGCAATTACGCTAATTGGTTTTTATCTTCAATAAGTATTGTATCATGTCTATTCTAAATGAAATATTCTTACTACTATGTTATTATACATATCAGTGCGTTCGACGACGCAAAATAATGGTAATGATATATAATATGTTCCTTCGAGTGACTCGATATTTCAGTTTGGACTATTTAAAAAAGTGATGTATAGAAATCCCACTTTTTAATTAATTTTGACTATAAACAATTTAAACTTGAAATTAGGTTATCCTATTCAAATATTAGTTGTTCTTAGAGTGCAACAGTCATTTAATTATAGATACATCAATATTGATACAGTTATCATACTTATTCTATTTGTGGTTATGAATTTGCGTAGTTAAAGTTAAATATATTTAAGGAATATGTGCTTAATTCAGAAACATATAACAATGTCAGTAAATCATGGTTATATGTGAATTTGTCTTAATTATTTCTCAAGATATCTTGTGCTACATTGTCCGATTTTTTTTATTTATTTCCCTTATCCCAGAGGTAAATCGTTGGGCTGATTGGAAGGTATCGCGCTGAACTATAGACTGCAGATTAATTATACTTTATTTATTGTTTGTTATCCTTTGTTTGATTATTATATTATACTTACAGCAGCAGCCTTAATAGCTTCATTGTTGACATGTCTCGCGTTGCCAAGTGACAGGAACACCAATGTTTCTTCGATAGGATTCAGGGCCTTGCTCTTCAAGATCTGGATAGAGGCTTCGATACTGTAGCCAGTTCCAGTACGGAAAAGACCATCAAGGAAGACACGCCTATGGAACATCAGATTATATTAAAAAATTTGTATCTTCAATATATACTCGTACTTAGTGTTGGCATTCCCTGCATACCTGTATGATTATGTTTTCAACATATTTTGATTGGAACGTCAGACGTACAAGCAAATTCTATATGAAGATGTGGATGATTCTATAATTTTAAAGTACTAGAGCATAGCATTTTAAAAGCTTACGTTTATTCGTTGAGGGTGAGTAGAAACAATTGTAACTTTAAGATTATTAGGAAGATGTTTATTTTCCACAACATAGCATATCCTAGTATGTATGTAATATTAATGTATAACAATACGATGTTATTAAGTAAATAAATACAATAAAGTTAGCCAGTCTATTACAACTCTTCTCTTTGGCCAATCCTATTAATAGCGCCCGTAATATTACAGTTATTGGGCAGTCATGAGCACTTACCATCAAGTAGCCCGTATTTTCCTTTGCCGATTATGAACGTTAAAAAGACGTCTAGTCAATTTATTATTTTAAACTGATATCTCAACATGGATTATACATTATCATGGTACTATGATGCGTGCAATGCCGATGAAATAGTTGAAAAAATCCAGAATCTTTAACCAGAATAATTGAAAAGATTCTGGTCACGGTAAAACTGTGGTGGCATTTTTGATCTGGTTAAAATTTAATTATTACTTACTTTTCAAGATTATTGCCTTTCACTTGGTTGAAAATTTTCATTAAATCATCCTTGTTGGTGCTGCGGAAAATCTGTAAAAAATATATTAAAAGTGTTATTTGTTGGATTCAACTTTAATTCAACATACTAAATATAAAATAGTTGAAACTTAATGATTATGTATTTTCAAATATGTAATTTAAAAGTCGCATTTAAACTAAATGTATTGTATTGTCTTATGTTTTACAATAAAGTAATAGGTACAAAAAATGGTAAATAATTTAAAAGTAAAAACCTCTTTTTAAAAACATACCCTGACAAGTTGTGCGAAATTGCCAGCGGATTTTGAACTGGCTTCAGTGGCCACGGTTTTGGCGGTCTCCTTTACTGCATTGATGGCATTCATGAAGTTACTATGGTCGCTGGTAACGCCGTGAGGAGCCTCAAAGATAATGGTACGAGGCTCGACGCAATTTCCTGTTATGTGTAAAGGAATATTGATAACAGTTTTAACAGAGTTAAAATTCGGAATGTTAATATGTATTTCAATCAGGATCAGTAAGAGAAGAGTGTAAATTATGCAATGTATGCCTTATTCTAATTTATTATCATTATGTATAACGCGATATCCTAGCTAAGATTTTTATGATTATCGACTTAGATTGTTGTAATGATTGACAATTATTTACACTCATATTAGAATTTAAACTTGGACTAGAATTTTCTACATATTGCTTAAAGCAATTACCTGCATTTCCACCGCCTTGGCCAGTGCCAGCAAGGGTTATTCTTGTATTAACTTTAGCTCGTGCGCCGTTTTCTCCGATCGAGAACGGACTGTACAAGTACTCTTCAATTGCAGTTATCTTTTCAGGAACGCCATTTTTTACTTTACTTTCCACGTTCATAATCGAATGGAGGATCTGCGTATTTTTGATTTCCTAAAATAAAACTTTTTATTACGGCAGAGGTTTTAATTTACCTTTACATACAGAAACAATAATATTCTCTTAAAGTTTACTATTTAACATTTTCTTACGAAAAAGTAGTTAATTAATATCAAAATTTATAACAACAGAATTTTTAAATGAAATTGGATACTAAATGTCATAATACTTAAATTAGTTGATACTTACTGCCGAAGGGTTGTAGACAGCGGCTAAGAATTCGCTCTTGCCCTGTTCACGGTGACCACAGCGAGAGAGGTCACGTGACTTATGGATGAGGACCGCCCCACCTTCTTCAGATGATGACACATCCGTGGGACAAGAACCGAAGAAATCGACCTAAATTAAAAAGAGTAGACAATTTGAAATAATATTACCGTTTTGGCAGTAACTCGATGAAATACTAGTTTAAAACGTTTACTAAATTTGCAAGTAATTACGTCAAGGTCCATAGTATTTCTTGACACTTTAAATTGTCGTATAAATCAATTGTTAAACCAATTGATATGTTGAACTGAATTGATTTCTGCCGACATGAATCTATATAAAGAAAAACATGGTACCTGAGTGGAGCTCTTCTTATCAGTCTGCAACAGTGAGATGATAGCTCTCTTGATGTTGAGAGAGCGGCGAGTGTCACTATCTTCTGCGCAGATCTGGGCACCCACGCGGCCATCCTCTAAGCTGAATTTTACTGGTTTGTCAATTCCTTTTGGGCACGGGTACTTCTGATGATAGAAGATAAGAGATTTATACTTTAGTTGTGTGTGGTAAAAGGTAACTCAATAAAAGGATGAAATAAGATATTATGTCTCAGAAGGCTTCTTTCGATTCATACGATGCGGTAAAAAGAAAACAAATATCGAAAACTTGTGAAATATGTTTTAACATGACCAGATAATTTTAAAGATCATTTACATGATACATTTTTGATTGGTTTTTATTACAAGTTTGACAAAATTTTGTATCGACTTATACAAGACGATAATAGTTTTGAGTTAGGCATTAAAATTTTCATTCTTACTTTGCCATCTGGTCCGGAAATAGCCAAATTCTTGACATTGAGGACCAGCGCGCAATTCCCGAGAGCGCTCACAGACACTTGGCCGAAAAGTTTGACTGTCGATTCCTTACCACTGGCCCCGGTTAGGTAAACAGACACAGCACCATCAACAGCATAAGTGTATGTGTGTCCGTTCAAGAAGGTGGGTGTTGTAGGAGCTGTGGAAAACCTCATAGTTAAATAAAACTAATTAAGGAGATTTATTTGAACGACTTAAATAACTTTATTAAAAATAGCGAACAGCAATTTTCTTTACATTTCTGACGAGTATCCGTTGCTCTTTTTACAAAGTTCAAATACCTAATTTTTTAATGTAACCTGATATCAAAATCTTGGAAACAGACTATTACAGCTGAATAATGAAGTGGACAAATACCCAATCTGGTTTCTACGCCAGGGCATCAATTAACCAGTGAATTCAGCATTGACGATTTTTCACAGGTTTGCCAAGTCTCAACTTCAAGTAAATCAACGTCAGTTTCAAGATAGAGGGAATGACTTTCACCAGTTTATGACTACCCATGTATATACAGCAAGGGTAATTTGGTAATAGAGTAAGTACCACGAGTTTAAAAATCGGTCAAAAAAATTAAAAAAAGTTCAGTTCTTAAATATCAAGTCACTGGAGTATATATGTAAAAAAGTAATCGTACTTACATCCTTTGCACGCAAGCGAACACTTATCTGAAACAAAACAAAGTAATTACGACTATTAATAAAATCAATCTTTGAGCATAAAAATACAGTGGACAATAACTTTTGCAGATAAGATATTCTCGTGCCATAAGGTAACGAGATTATATTTTGGGATGAATGTTATACACAATGTTGAAAAATTATTATTGATATGCGACGATTGTGGTATTTAAATTTAATCTTTTATTCCATCAGTTGAATAAAATTACCTAAACTGCAACGGGTACCCACGATTTTTATATTCTATATCGATCCTTGTTATTTTGAAGTTATTTTCTGTCCAGTATCTATTGTTGCAAGTTAACGTGATATATCAAAAGTTTCTTCATCTCGCTGCAGTCTTGTCGTGGCAACGGTCCACGTATTTAGGTCCAAATATCGACGTAAAATAATGAAATCATATATATGTAATGGTTAAAATAAATAACATCTGCAGTGATGTACGTTCAAAATATCACTTCATCTACAAGTACATCCTAGATTGGCGATGAATTTAATTGTAAATTTGATTTAAAATGATCTTAATAATTAACAATTTGCAACTTAATTACAATAATGGTTAGTATTTATTGTCTAATCAAGCTCAGCGCACAATTTTCATGAATATCTTAAGTAAACATCTATTACATGGAGGTCAAGGTACAAGACCTCAATGATAGCCACTTGGGTGACAATGTAGTAGATCCGCTACTAGTTCCTGGGTCATTTATCAGTGAACATGGACATATTTGAGTCATTAGCAAACAATGGGATATTCCTACGATAAATATGATACCAAAGGTCGTAATAGCTTGGCTTATAAAATTCTTAGCAAGATTATTCTTGAAAGCCATGATTAAAAATTGGGATAAAAACTAACATAAGTTACTAATACTACCCCAATAATACATAATTATCTTTTCTTCTTTTTTATTTGGTAATTGGTAATTTTCTTTTTTAAAATTGTACGTGGTATATACAGATTTCACGCATAAATACACTGATCTAGGTGGTCGAGTGTCTATTTCTAATCTGTCACTTCAATTATAGGTTCAAGTATAAACTTGTTCTTATCTAGAATTATGTTGATTTTCTCTTTCTTTTCTAATTGCAATTATAGTTATCTAATATTCAATATCTATACATAAATACCAAGATAAAATATTTGAGTACCTTTTTCTTCTCTATGTTTTCATCAGCTTTTATTTTTGGCTTATATTTGGAAACTGAACATTATATTTAAACGATTATGGTCGAGTTTGGATCTCTAGGCAAACACTAGTGTATAAAACAAAGTTAGAATAAGAAGTTTTTTGTTCAATTACTCAGGATTTTTCCATTTTTGTTGATAAAAAAAATATTACGTGATTTATGCTGTTTGGAACTGATATAACTGAATTGAGTATTTCACCTTACGACATTGTATTTCTGTTTGCGTTTCTATATTATGCTGCTGTATTTTAGTCCTATTATGGTTACTTAAATCGGAGCCCTCAAAATCGCAAAGCTAATTTACTTCGTACTCTACACTATACAAAATAAGGATGTTATTGTATCTTTTGAACGTTCCTTACCGATGTATACTTTTGAGCAATTACCCAATTTGTCTAAATCGAAGGGGGCCAATTGTCTTTATAGTTTTATTTGGCTTGGGGCTGAGTTTGAACGTATGATCTTGCAATTTTTACCTTTATAACAATTTCCTGTGGAAGGGTCATCAAATTTTGAATTTCGATAGTTTGAAAATTAAATAGGCAAATCGTGGATCTTTAACGAATTACTCGCGACATTTAACACGAATGCTAAACTCAACTTTTAAAGAAAGTACCATATTACCCAAAAGAGAGTAACCTGATTAAGAAATCAAATAAAAAATAAAGTAGAATAGTAGGTTTAAACTATTATTTTACCACTATCTTTATGAATATCAATTATGTCATATAAAATTTTCTGTAACTTATAATGAAATTATCCCCATAGCACATTCCCACGGGTAGTAATTTGACGAGCGGATGATGCATCTTGATGGATAATTTGTGAGCGATCCATAATCCTCTAACTGACGCATCCGATACCGTCGGTCGTTGGATGTACTATAATTGAATTTACGAGACTATTCTAGAAAGTAAATAAACTTTTATCCTAAGTCCGTTAAAATATTTTAGGTTATTCTGAAAGTATTTATACGAAATAATCTTTTAGAATTCATTATATTTACTTTGATTTTAATAAACGTTTCAAATTCAAAATATAATTAACAGTCCGAAGTCAATCATCTTGTTAATGATGTTTGCAAGGTTAATGAAAGTAAACTAAATATCGGGGAAAATAATATTATCATCAGAACAGAATATTAAGACGAAATTAATAATGGAAGTAAATGAGCTACCATGTTTAACAAAGAAATACTGTACTGCAAACAGTTCGTAGATAATAGGGTCAGAACTGATGATAATTTGAACAACGAGTGTTAAAAGTTATCAGTTTGTTTACCAATGCTCTTGTCCTCTAATGAAATAAATTTGGTTCATTAACAAGTCGATTTACTGTATCTGCATAGGGTTCATTGCCAAAGGTAGATGGAACTAAATAAAATTTTGATGTAATTCTAAAATTATTTGTAAAAAGCGGACCGTCCCCACTTCGTTCGGATTCAACAGTTAATTATTGTACACATATACTTGATATATAACCTATGTCCATCTGGAATTTTCCTTTCAAATCGTTAAAAGAATTTTTCAAATGGGTGCAGTGGTTTCCGAGATTACTTTCCGCATATAGACAAACTCACAAAATTCGCACTCTCTTTGTATAATATTGGCATAGATTTATATTATAACGTAAACACATACAAGCATATATAAACAACAGACTTATGGATACTTTGTGTTCATCAGGTCACCATTCAGACCAACAGACTACCGACGTTGGAATAACAATATTATCGAATAAAATTAAGCGCAATCCATTTTGTTACTAGCGGTGAATCGTCTAAAAGTCTTTCTATTGCGGGAAGTTTCAAAATACGTAGGTTTCTCGCCATAAAAATTCTTTCAACAAGCTCCGGGGTCTCATCTGTACGCAATATTCATTGGACTTGTTTAGGGTAATTCTAAAGTCCCTTCGTTAGGCTTTCCTTATCAAGTATGATAGATTCGTCGTAATTGTGACCGCTCACGAACCCTAGGCCTGATACAAAATGGCAAATGTATGGATTTTTTATTTATCGCAATAATTAAAGGTAGAGTTGTTGCTTTTTTCATACTTTTTACATTTAAACATATTTCAATAGTTGAATTTATCAAATGAAAGTAAACATAAATTTGAACAATTTTCATTTTAGTTGACATTCACTACGGACCTACTCGCAGCAACTCTCTCGTTGTTCCCGTGAGGGTATCAGGCAGTACTGTACAAAATAGTCTGCCTGAGCTGTCATGAAACACTTCCTTGTTGTCATGTCTATAATCAGTGAATACTTCTCATCAGGCGGTCAATTTGCTTTTTTCTGCCCTTTACACTGTAAAATACTGAATTAAAACAATTCGAAGTTGTGATATGAATTTAACTTTATTTATATTATTACATTTGAGCTGACGTTGACATTGTTCATAAATTATCTTTCTCTTAACTCTTTTAATTTTGTATATAAATGTTCATAGTCTGATGGTTTGTGTAAGTTTCAAGAGATAGATCTAGCTATATCTCCTAACCTATCTCTTATTGTTGGTTAAAATATCATAGTTCGAATTCAGAATAGATATTTTGTAGAAACACTTGTGCACGTCATTTTTTGTTTCAACTACCGTTTCGAAAAGTGCTTTAATCTTTTAAAATAACATAAATATGGCAATTACACAGTATGTTATATTCTACGTTGAAACCAGTTGAGCGTCCTTGTCATTGATATATTCATCTATACCATAATATCCTTTACTTGCAAGTTGTGCCTTCACGCGTCGTTTGATAGTCCCGTAAGTCCACGTGTAAACTTTGGAATCTTATTGAAGAACTCCAAGCACTTTCAAAGAACGTTGAACCTTTGAAGGCCAGTATTGGATCAGTAGCAGTATTAGTAGTATTTTGACCAACAACGTGGCTCTGCCATAGATCGGAAAAAAAGCGACCTCCGGCTTCATCCATTTGCGGCAATCTCTTTCAATTGCGCGAGCGGTCTGCTCACATGTACCCAATGCGGGTGCAAATTTAAAGCAAAAAAATTGTCTTTAAGTCACTGCAGAGAATATCGGAAAGCTGACCATCCAAGCCTGCAATTATAGGACAAGTCCTGAACCAGTATGAAAGCTGATCGAATTGTCGCCTTAAGGGTCTGTCGCTTACGAAAGATAAGTAAGAATATGTAAGTTCAGACAACAAAGAAATGGATTGTTAATCAGCAGCGACCGACAGATAGTTTGAAATCGGTCGTTAATGAACAATTTCGATCAGTCGTGGGTTGGATGGGTGATCGCTCGTGTTGAAATTTCTTGAATGGCTCCATGCTTCAGTGAGCATATTAAGACACTGGCCCAGGCTGTTATGTTAACGCTTCATCCAAAGCACTCCGGAGCTCCTTTAGTGACGAGTTGAAACCTGTTTCATTTCGGGATTGAATGTGTTTTTTATGTGTAGGTACTAGCGGTTTCTTTCAGATTTTAACACATAAGATATATAATGGGTTATATACATAAAAGTATAGATGAATATGTTAATATCAAGGACGCCTGGAAATAATAGTGTCGAAACCGGTCGAAACCGCACAGGTTTAAACTTTTGTAATTACCGTTTGAAAAGATGTGCTGAGGAGTTTTTTCTCCGTTCCTTTTCCTCAATGTTAAAGCACCTTTTCGAAACGGTAGTAGAAGCAAAAAATTATGAGCACAAGTGTATTTACAGAATACCTGTATGATTAAATGATTTTGAATTTGAATACGAATTTGAATTTTATCGATCCAGAATGATGTACCTATCAAATAGTAAAAGAATTCTGCAAGTAGACGCCATAGTCCCGGTGTTTACCCTCCGCTTATACCCAAACTCACGAAATTCGCACATTCTCTTTACAATATCAGTTGTCATGTTACGGTTTTTTTTAATCATATTTATTTAATTCTATGCGAGAATATAAAGCCAACTATAGTCACTGTACCTACATAGTCGCGAATGACAGTTGATAAGTAATCTGAGTTCAAAGGTGTCTCATATCGCACATTATGTTTATTACGAGTGGTTCAATAAATTATCTTATTAATAACGACCTGATAGAGTTCACGGAATACTATTATTTAGAGAGAAGTGGTTTTTAAACAATTCTAATACCTATTCAACGGTTGCCGGGAAATAGTCATGGTTAACCAAACCTTATGTGCCCGTGGTTTGCTATGTTTTGCCTGTCACAAGTAACTCGACGGATCGAAGAGACTAACTTTTAGTTAACGATTGTTTAAAAAGATTTAACTTTTAAAGTAGTACATAGTAACAGCGATATTTATCTGGATCCGGGAACAAAGATTCGTCCATCACATAAATTTCTGCATCGGCTGAGATCGGAACCGAAGGGCGTTCGCACGGTCACCACAGACTGGTCTCCAGGGTCGTCCTATATAATCTTGAATGTTCCTAATAAACTCTGAACGAATAATTTGAATTCAAATTTCGATATGACCTGTTTGTACTTATCTGAGACATTCAAAGTAATGAATCACTGCATAGTATAAAACAAAGTATTTATTTGAACGCGATAAGTTCAAACATTGTTGCACGGAGTTTCATGCTGTTTATACCAATAGACACAGGTATTCACTAAAATAGGTCAAATGTGTAAACTAAACCTAAAAATTTATAAAATGCCCGACGAAAACTAGTTAATTTGTTTGGGTTACTATTACTGTATTCGAAATAGACATTACTAGACGGAGCGAGGGTGGGTGAATGGTCGAAATTAGCCCGTTCGTCATATAAATGTCAATTTCAATGATATACGTGGTAACAATACCACGCGGATTTACATTTTAAAAATACAGACATTCATCATATTCCAGGTCGAATGAATACGTATAAGAATTGACATTAGTTGAATAGGCTACGAGTGATATGAAAGAAAACAGCAAAAAACAATTGACACTTTGTAACTATTTCATAATGGTTGATAGTTTGAGTGGTTTTCAATACGTTTGTTTGTACTGTACCCATGACCCGAATGTCCTGTTGTTTTAAGGAAATTGCTATTGGAGAGGAGAGGGAACTATCAATGTCACCTATACGAACTGCTGTAGGATGTCGTATTATGATCCTTGGCTAAAACCACCGTTGGGATATCCAGGGGTATAAAACAGGCTTAACGCGTATAAAACTAAACATCTTAGCGTATTTAGGACTTATTATGAGTCAAAGCTTAGGATGCATTTTATGCTGGGAAGTCGAACTGTTCCCGCGGAATTTTCCAAAGGAAGCAAGGTGTCTTGTGTCTGCACTACTACAGGGTGTGTTTAGGCGAGCTGCTTTTGTAAGGTAGTAAGCGAATATTGGATGAGTTTTGATTCTTTAATAAATTGATCGTTTGAGATAATTATTTTGGTACACATAACTAATACTCTACGTAGACTAAACATGTCATCATTATTTGCCGGATGGAGAAGGATTTTCCACGATAAGTTTTCAATGGTCACGGCAATCAGACATGATCTATTATAGCCAATATAGTTAATTTATTGAAATCTGGTCCAAAGAAAGTCTAGTATAAGTTAAAGTATAGGAAGTTTTGTGATACGGATACTCCTCATAATGGATGCAGTTACGTTATGGATACATCTTTAATTGAAACACCGAATATCTCAATTTCTCACTTACCTCCTTAGGTTGTAATTTCATGGAGAATTTTAACAGAAGATAAGGATACGACCGTAAGCTTTTACTCCATAAAAATATTCTTATTTTCACATTTTGCATATTTTGTTAACAAATTATTATTTTGTTTCTGTTATAATACAAATTTTTAAAGCAACATAGCAGCATCAGTCGTGCATGGCCATTATCCAACTTAATCGGAGGTAGTTGTTCAAGCTGAACAATGGAGAAATGTCATACATAAAGGTACACACATAATACATATGATCATGTACTGTAACTATCCAGTTACGATGAATACAGGACCATTCGTCTCTACGTCTATCCCTCTTGCACACCATGATTTCTCTTTTTCTGCTGGACGGAAAACTTCTGATTCAAATATAGAGTTGAGTAACTGGTGACAACGGTTTCTAATAAGGTATATAAATTAGTAAGATGTAAATGTGTCGGTTTAATAACTATAATGTGTTTAGAAATTAATTAAGAGTTGGTACTGCAACAGAATTTCTTTTTTAATAACGTCTATCTCCTCTCGGCCATCATGCGTAAAAATGTCATCCGATTGCTTTGCAAAAAAATCGTTCTGATTTTGGGCGTTCATGTTAGATCACAAATTAGAAAATTATGTAAATGACCAACCAGATCATCTCATGTTGTAATTGAGATTAAGAAGAAACATTTTTTTTTTTTGAAAAACAAGAATATAAAAATGTTTATTATTACAAAGTTAACAGGATAAAAAAAAATATAGAAAGAAAGAACAGTTTTATCGGTCATATCTAAATCATATCAGTTGAATTGAAACATTTGATTACTAGAATCAACAAAATTCAATTTATAAAAATTAAAAAAAATCTTACTTCGTCTAAATTTACCATTAATGGATAAGGAAGAAAGGCCAAGGTGGGAAATACCAAAACACCATGTACAATTAAGTAAAAATTAAGTCTGTCTGTAGTATCAGTCGAGCACCCAAACACCCATAGAATAATTAATTTAAGTTATTAATTATTTGTGGATGAAATTAAATGCGAGTAATATTTGATGTTTACAAGAATAAATTGGGGTTTAAAAAAATATATATCTGTTTTTGAGGTTTTGCTATAAAATTTTTACCGTAAAAGCAAAACATCGGCAATTTGACAGTTCACGTCTGAACACGTATTTTTGTCATCAGCAACTCTTTTATCCTGGATAAAATGTCAATAGATTTTTGTATTTGATCTCCTTAGGATAACACAGGCTTTTTTACTAATATAATATTTAAAAAAACATATTTTCAGTTCGCTAGTCGAGACAGCCTAGCATGCCTAAGGCATATTATTTTTTGGCTTTGGGACATGTTCATCGGCTTTCCGAGCTCTTTATGTATTCCCGTGACAGTTGGTTACAAAATATATACTTACCATCGGAATACGCCGGACTCCATAATACCGAGAGCAGTAAGATCACACTCAATAAACTTAATCTAGAACCCCCCATTTTCACGGGGATTTAAAGTCTACTCAGTCAATATCTCTTACACTAACAATACTAAAAACGTGTGGTCAATACCGCCTCCAGAAGGCAAATGCACGGCGCTCAGCCCCCCTCTCTGTTATATAGACGCGGTGGGGAGAGGAGACCAATGAGCGAACAGAACAGCTTTTAAATTAAGAATTTAATATCAATATTTACTCTTGATACGTTGTTCTAGTCACGATGATACATGATTTATGCGAAACTCGTTTTTATTATCTAACTCACAGGGCTTATAAAAGCGACTAACTTATTTGTATGAAGTATAGCAAAGGTCGTTTTAAAGGGGTGGCATAATGTTAAAGCCTGTCATTTTATAGCTAATGAGAGATATAATCATTAGATAATTGGGTTATTTTGTATGTTGACTACAAACAAATATTTTTGTTTATTGCTTTTATCTCAATGACTCATCGATTTTAGTGTACAATAATTCAGTTGGTAACGTATAATAATATTTCATTTTTATTTATAAGAAACAGATTTTGACACAAATTGTCACACTGAAACATGCTGTAGTTTTGTGTTTTTAATTAGATCTATGATTCACTTTTTTTCTGCTTTTGGTATTAATATTACTTCTTGAAGTCGGTTTAATATTTTCCTATTTTTTTAATACTTCTATGACATATTACATCTTCACTTAAAGCAAACACAGATATACCACCCTTTCCTGGATGCATTTCGGTGTATTCTTTTAAATCCATTTAGAATCAGTGGTAAAGTTTAAAATGACGTAAGCATCGTTTTGTAACAAGCTATGTGTTTGTATTAGGTCCTTAGAATTTTAAATTTCTTTGTAATAGTAAGTTATACTTATAACTAGTTGACCAAGAAAATAATTAAGATTGCATAATATTTACTCTTGTTACTCATGTCACAGTAGAAGAAATCATTTGCGGTGTCAAAAACTAGTTTAGTGAACATTGTTAAGTACAAATTATTTTTTTCTGACAATTTTTTAATTTAATTATTAATGGACACACAGAAATAGGTGAAAGGTGATGTTCTATGACACTATTTCTTTTATATTCGATCCTAAATGTATCTTTTCTCTATTACAAGGAAACCTTACATTTCACTGCTTTGCCGCATAATAGCGGCTGCTTCCGATATTCCTAGGGTTGGTCATGTCACTGGGCTTTAGGTCCGCCCATTGTAGAAACAGATTAAAGGGTAAATAAATAAAAAAAAATATATCAGAGGCTATCATGAGGATTGCCGACATAAGTGAAAAGTTAAAACGAATTTTGAAGTTTGAAAATGATTGTAATATTAAAAATTAAAATATCATAATTCAGTTAATTAATAGTTGTTACAATTTTTGTCTGTTTGTCTGTGCGCTTGTTTGCGCTAATCTCAGGAACAGCTTACCGGATTTCGTTACTTAATATTTAATTTTCGTTTCATTTAAATCTGTCCATAAATAAAAAAGATTTAAATTAATCCATGTTTTTCTAATTAATAGAACGAGAAAAACCAGTCCTTAAACAATGCACGTGCTTTTTCTAAGCGTAAGGTAGTTTTTCTGAAGCGAAGAATTTGCTAGTTCTAAATACAACTATACATTGATATAAAAATAGTCTTGATAGGTGAGCAAACTCGTTTTATTAAAGTGTGTGTAGACTGCAGTTTGTAAATATCCCTGGGAAGAGCATTCCGAAGTGGAATACATAGGGACGTGAAATAGTGAGACTATTTCATCAAAGTTCAGTGACATACACACGTATAGAAAATTTTTACATATAAAGATATGATTTTCAATAAATGTAACATACGAGTAAAATAATATTGTTTATGTAACCGAATGTTTTTATCACATTGTTCTGAGATTGTGTAAATGGTTACGCATGGTTTTGAAAGTAATGACCCGGCGTGCGAAGTTTATCGAACTTAATTTGACCTGTCTCTGTCAAAGCATTGTGCGTAAAAATGATCAGTACGGATCTGTCGCTTACATACATTTGTCGTAACTCCTCGTTTCCTGAAATGGAATGTGGAATGAAATATCTTCGTCCGCTGAAACGTGGTTAGAAAGCTGGTCGACTTTCATTAAAAAATGTCTCACATTTGCCATAATGTAACTAGCTGGTGCCCGGCGCGCTTCGCTTCACCTACTAAAGAATCTACCATTTTTATTACCTACGTAAATAAAAAATAAAATATTGTTTATGGTTTTTGTTATTCTAGAGTACTCGGGTATACAATATTTTTGGTTTTGAAATTAGTATTAATTTGCTTTGCAACAATCCGCAAGCACAATGTATGATGGTATATACTTCTATACATGCAAGTATATAGCATCATACATTGTGCTTGCGGATTGTTGTAAAGTAAATTAATACTAATTTTAACAATGTGTTTCCGCAAAGTAACGCCTGATACTATCAACTATTTTTGGTTTTGTCATCTTGAGCAAAACAAATAAACTTGTCGGTTTACCAATGCCGGAACAATGTGTCTAGTATTAGTGATTTTTCTTTTTTTTGTGCTCCAATACCGCTACGTGCATATATAAAAAAAATCATAAAAATTCGACGTACGGTTCAAAAGATAAAATTAACCGCCACCAGCGCCACCTATCCGGAACCAACGTAACTATGCTCGTCGGAGTGGTCACGTCGCCCTTTATATGTATGCAAATTTTCGTATCAATTGGGCTAACGGTTCTCGAGTTTTAGGTGAACATACATACATACATACATACATTCTCTTATAAAAATATATATACATTTATATCTTTATTATATATCCATTTATGTTAGGACATTATTATTTATTTAATTAGTATTTTTACGGTCTGTTATATAAAAATGCAAGTAGATATCATCAATGTTAAACAGTTTACAATTAAATAGAATAAGAATATGAAGAAATTTTAACTTTCTGTACGTTAAGGATATATGAGAGAGATATATATATATATATATAATATTAGTAGCGGCTTTTATTAACGCAATAGAACACAAAGCAATAGTTGTTAGAATTTTTGTTTGATTGTTTGTGTTATAAATAAAATTGAAATAAGTCAAAAAAAAAATTCAATTAATAAAAGCATTTGTCAATTAGCCATCTGTCCCATCCGAGATATCATTTTTATACATACATTATACATTTTTATACACATGTGAGTCGAAGTCCTAGATCGAGACGGTGGTATACACCATCTATTAATCTATTAGGGTATCTGGATGGAAAATCATCTATTATCTATCTATTTCATTTGCAAACTGACAAGTTTTTAGAGGTTTGTATAAATTTGTATAAGTTTGTAAGAGGTTTGTATAAGTTTGTATAAATAAATATAAAATAAAACTCTTAAAACCCACATTGAAACATCTTGATTGGAAAAATAATTTGTAGTATGATGCGTTACTTTTCAGAAATCCATTTTTATTTATTTACTGAGCCACAATCCACGCGCTCAGTATATCATGGTATATATATTATACCCTCAGTAACCGTAGCACCTGTCTCCCGCATACACAGGAAACATGCACTTATGATAAATAAAAGTATATACCAACATACATGCCACGGCCGACACGGATTTCTGAAATGAAGCATTATCAGAGTGTTTACGATTGATTTTTTACATACAACAAGATACGACCACAATCATACTTGATGTTTAGTGGTGGCGGAGTCTTAGATGTTGAACGCACTAACTTAAAGGCTATTCACCTCCTCTCTATGTGCCGTAGGTACTCTACAACTGTTACCCGCAATGTCTGCTGTGTATTTTTTGAGATATTCGCTCATGCACACGCGATTGACACACGTAGGCTTTCTGCCTCATAAAATACTTTGTAATTCTGCTAGCTTATCACCATTTTAAATATTTTGTAACGTCATAGTTTGACAGCCAATCTTTTTAGCAAATCGTAAAATTGTTGTTTCGTTATCCTAATAGTATATTTAACTCATTTTGAATAAAAATGTGGGATGTCGCCTCTTCACCACCAAAGCGATGATTTCAAAAGTAGTTTATAGATCGAATTGCGTTGAACATCTGACGGATGCGCTGAAAACAAGTGCAATCTCATCGTTATCGAAGCTCTGTGTCATTCTAAATACAATTTAATTAGTAATATTGAGTTAATTTCTGAACAATTTGAACTTAAATCGGTAAAAGATGCTTCTGACAAATAAGTCTTATGCTAAGAGTAATATCTTCTATGGTGAGTTAGGTCTTTCGCAGTGAAATAGTTCAGTGCATTCTCAATAGATTTAGTTGAAGCAAATAGATGAGAATAAGCTAAAGTTTCCGAGAGCCTCGCTCTCATGTATCTCGGGGCAATGCTCTGACTGTGTAAACACAATTTTATCGTGTGTTTTATTTATGTAATTAAGTCAATTTGAATGTTAAAAACTTAGAGTATACAGGGATCACCCAGTTGTAAACGAAAAAGTAGTTGAAGTATCACTAAGTAGTGATACTTATTTTATAACGGATTTATCTAACGACAACAATCACATTTCTCGGCGGCAAGTGCGGCGTTTTCTTTGATTGCCGAATACAGCGTTAACATTTTCATCTTGGACAGAGAAAACAACATGATTATTGTTCTTAAGATGTTTTGGTTGTGGCACTGCAGATGCAACAACATGCAAGTTTAAGCTTTCTATCCGGTGAGCGAAGGTGAGCAATGGAAACCCTGTGGCGAGAGTGGTCGTGCGGCGGCTGTCACTAAAAAGATTAAAGCGAGCAAGTTATCGAATTTTAATGATAATCGTTTGGCCATTTTGTTAATACACTTATCCACCACATATATCCTAGCCTTTGGAAATACACTATGAGACGTAGCTCTCCGTTACTTCTTATCGGTTCTTGTAAGAGGTTCATGAGTCAAAATTTATTCTAATAATCAAGTGTTCCTGTTTATAACAATTACAATTGATTTAATTTACATATAATGTGATTGTGGTAACTAACTTACAGACTATTTGTCGCGAATATCCACTCAACACTGTACCCCTACGGCTGCATTATTTTATCATTATAAAACGGATGTGGACTGTATCACTGCACGTGTAATGAAAATTATAATTTTAATATTAATTAATTTAATATTGCCACATTTCTCTGCTGTAGGTACCTACTGGTGTTGAACGTTAACCACAGTGTTCTGAATTGTCTTTACAACAATGTCGATGCACGGTCGAGCTCCGGTCGGCGGTTTGGATTATGTGAAATGGTTTTTTCGAAGAACTTATTTAGATACAAACCATTAAAAAATAGTTAAACATATTTGGATAATGTCATTCAGTGCCGTTTCACTAGATTTTAAGGTACCAGTAACCTATTTCTACACAATGGTTTACGAAATGGCACTCTCAAATAAATGGGTTTAAGTTTATTTTTAAAGTAAAATCTCATTTTTCCATCAAATATTACTATGTAAGTATAATTATAAAACTTAAGAAGCAAAATCTAAATCGTTTCCGTTCATATATTAGTATGTCTTTATGTATGTACAAATATTGCATGTTTAAATATATAACATATCAAATTTTAGATTTGCCGGTGACTTTGTCTAGAAGTTACAATGCACAATTGACGATTCAAGAAGTCCGCTGTGCAACAGGCTACACCGTAGTCCAGTTGGTAGAGACCCGCCTCGCGAACGAGGAGTTCCGGGGTTGAACCCGGCCGTACACGTCCATGCCTCTCGCGACTTGAGGAATATTCGTGCGGAGGTGTCAGTGTATGAACGTTTAGTTTTTTATAACTGCTTTACATATATTTTTTACTACAACATGGTTTCATTCCGTTAGTGGCCCATTAAAAATCATCGGTTTCTTCTCGTGATTGAGACGACTTGAGACCCTACTACGACATGGCTCTCCGCTGCAGATTAGTAGAGGATTTAATTGCTAATCGAGGTGCGATAGTTCTTATGCGAATGTTTCCTATATGAACCAACGCCTGCTAGGTGAAAAAATATTTATTTATTTTCATTTAATAATTTATGTACACTGAATACTTAAAATAGTTATATTAAATAAGAAATTTTGTACAAAGGCACTGCTTATTTCTATAAGAAATCTCTTCCAGCAGACAAGGAATGGACAGTTGATGGGAGAGAACCAAATTTACGTGCACAATGCATATTACAATTGGAATCAATCACGTAACGTATCTTCCAAAGCACGAAAAGCTGCTAGGGGGGAACCCATCCAATTTTCTGAACTTACTATTGCTGGATTATCATAGACACAGAAAGAGTAAAGTGCCGAAATTAGGGATTGTAATACGCCAGTCACAGTAGAAAACACTAATGTAATGAAAAATGGAATATCTATTTTACGTTTAGGACATCAACACGCCCTCGCTACACTATTTAATATTTAGTGAATCGTCGCAATTCCGATGAGTCGTTGAACAAGCAGAACATTTACCTCACCGTTATCTAGTTACACTTTGAACTTGTTTTATTTGCTTGCACTTGATAAGGGTATGTTTTATTGATATCAAGCTCCCTGTAGTTGCTAACTAACGAGGGATCGAACTAATTAGTCGATGTATAAATACATTTGAGTATCTATCCTTTCATTGTCAACATCCCATTCCTGTGAACGAAATGCTTATGTTGTCATTTGTAAGTCGTATTGCGAAGGATTTGTCTTCGTCAGCGTGTCAGCATGAAGGCTGGAATAAGTTCTAGCTAAGTTAATGCGACTTTCCATTGCAATAGAGGTTTTACAGTGTAGACAAATGTAACGCATCTTCAAAGATCTCAAGATATTAAATGTTATTCTAAATTGGTTTAACTCATTTTTTTCGAAAGGTAAACTCTCCTGCTTGCCACCTGCTCTCCTAAACACCAGACGACGCAGTGATTCTAGATCTATTTTGTTGGAAGTCGTAAAGCTCTGTACCATCTATCCATTCATGGATGGATACTCGTGCATAGTATTTGTGAAAGGATTTTTGCATACCTTGTCACCAGTAACCGACAATGCGTCTATGATGCCTTTGGTATTACGGTTATCTTACGTTTGTTAACTCTTGAGTTAGGAAATGGATCTTTTATAATTGAGGATTTGTACTCCCAAGTATGCGTACGCATTTTTTTACGCATATTGCGAAATTTGAAGCATTTATATTGTTCGAAAAATGACATGTATTTTATAATCACAATACGGCCAGGCCAAAGCGATTAAAATTACAATCACAACCAATAATTACCCCATAGCTGGGTTCGCCTATTTTCTTACATTGAATCGCGCTGAACTAGTTTGTAAAATGATTTAATATGATTGTAAAATGTAATAATTGTTTACAAAATCTCTGAACTTACCTATCGATGCTTAAATAAGGTTCATGTCCTTTATTAAATGAGAGAAATACAGATTAACCTGAATAGAATACTGCAAATACATTGTCCGCTACATTGAACATAACTCTTAATATTATCGATATCGAACAACTAAGTTGACTAACAGTTCTGGGACACTTGTGAGTGACTCGGAGAAGGTAAAGAGGTCACAGAGGTTTGATAAATAAGTAAATTAGTTAATAAACAGCAATAGTAAATTGGGTTAAATGTTTGATTATTTACAATAAGAACATTTTTACAATAACGAATGCAGACATATTTAACATTACATCTTATATTATAATGTGAAATATTTTTGTCTTGTAGTATCAAAGAAGTGGTACGTGCATAATGACCGTTTTTTGCATATAATGACAGATAAAGAATATTAATATCAACAATATTATTTAATTTAAATTTGACAGGCTAAATATTACTTCGATATTCTTAAAATAACAGTTATCACATTTTTTTAATCTAATAAATAATAATCTATTGAAAAGGATTTTTAACTTAATAATTGATAGTGAGTTTCCGAATACATTTTGAAAAAATGTGTGTGTGTGTGTTATCTTTACGCGCGATTGAAGTAAAATTTAACGTAGCAATGGCAGTGTAACTTTTTAAAGAATTTTCACTCATGTACGAATGTGGTTGAAAATATAAAAACAGCTCATGCCAATATAATAACGTCAACAACCACACCGCCAAGATTAAACCGAATTAAAAACAATCCGCGACTTTTAGATTATTCCATTACAAGCTTTGTTTTGAACGAAAGAAATATTAAACTTTCACAACAGTCACCATTCTAATAAAACTAAATGTTACACAGCAAAATAAAAGAAAACAAACAAAAATGTGCAAACATTTAATAGAAAAATAATAATAATAAGATTTCATAATAATAAACAACCAAAATGAAATCAAAATTAATAGTGATAAAAAAAATTTAAACAAAAAAAATTGTCGTTGCAGCAAACGATCGAAAAGGATCGGCCTCAGCGAATCCCGTGACATTACGACACTGATTTTCAGTCCAACTCTACAGAATAATTCATACGGCTCGTACACCGAAAGTTCGTATCCCCATCTTGTTATTAAATGAGATACCAGTTATTAAATGATTATAAAACGTAATATTGATTCCTATAAGTGGCTGAAGAACAAAATCATAATAATATAACATGCGTGCATATACTAAGAGAGATCTGATTACTTTATAACCATAAACATGATTAATAACAATGATTATAGATAAAAATAAATGAATATATTTGTACGCATAATATGAAATTATTCCCTCTTCTACTCCGCAAGTAACTATATACTTCTCTCTTATTCTACCTCTATAATAACTTTAAACAGGAATAGATCTAACTAAATAAAAAGAAGGCGGCTATACCAGTGCAATTTATTATTATTGGTTATTTTTTGGCACTATGCTTAAAAATACCTCTGAACGAGGCGGAACCACTATTTGGATGAATGTGGATAGATGATTCACTCGTAAAAGATGCCTTGTGCGAAATCGTGGGTGTATTAGCGCTTTAAACAAGAGAAACATTAAACCCTTAAGGGAACGTAAACACTTACAAATAAATAAATATGTACATTTAACACATAAACAACCAAGATCTGGAAGGATTTATCTGCCAACGATGTAAAATCACACTATACAGATTGAAAAGTAGGAGCCACGCTGAACGGACGGGCACGCTTGGCGAAATCCGGTCTCTCAGGAGATCTCTTTGTTCCAGGTTCACCATGAGACGTGAATTCAATATAAAATCCAAAAACATATTATAGAGTATCGAAGTAATCGAAATAAGTCGATAATTACGTGGCGACCCTACCAAGCTGCCTTTTTTGGGTACAGGTTGCAGTCTTGAGAGAGGCGGAATAGATCTGTCGTCACCCGAGACAACTCGGGTGCTCACGCCTTTGATACAAACGCTGGAACACCACCAGGATCATTGGATTTTTCACGTCTAGACACTGCAAGGTCATCAGAACGCCCTTGCAAGTTATGCAGATATAGAGCATAAACATGGCGCAGTGATGTATCTGTGGTGACATGTTATTGCAAGTATCTACACGTGAAATTCCGGCAAACAGAGACGCGTACAAGTTTATTAACAAGTTTACCTTATCTGCTCCTACCTATCCCGAACATACTAACAACAAATAGTAAATACGCGTACCTATCCATAATTGCACTTCAGCATAATCTTCTTTTTACATTCTCTGATTGTGCAGTTCTCTCTGGTTGCCTCCTGAAAGTAGTAAATACATGATGTTATTATTCTTAATTCATATTGAGTAACACTTTGGTTTGTTATTATTGTTAAAACAGTGATTTCTGGTGACAAAGTTAATTATCCGCCCGCAAAAATGTCTGACTCTGACGTCAGCAATGCTATCGTTATGATAAAATATTGATAATAAAATACTGTAAATTGGAGTTTCACCTTGTATTACTTCAATCTCTTAGCTATATCCGAATAATATGAGTTTAATATTAAATTTAAACACAAAAAAGTGTGATAATCTTAAAACTAAATGTAATTTATTTCAAATTATGTAAAAACTTTCAAACTAGTCTGTACGAAAGCTAAATCGATTTAGTTCCCAAATAAGATCTAGAACTGTGGAAAAAAATCAAAATTACTTGGAATGTTATTTGTAAGGAAACAGATAAAGTAAAATTGAATGATCGTAGTTTTGCTTTAAAAGTCAATAATGCGAATGTCAATTCAGATAGTGCTATTGGAAATATATGGGATTTCTTCTTGAAAATACCATATTAAATCATAAAAAATGTGTGTTTTGTGTGATAACATATTTCAGATAGTGTTATATATGTACGTAAAAAATATTCTGACAGTTTTTTAATAAGAGTGATATTCACAACATTAATAATACGAATAAGAGCATACTGATTGTACCATTTATCAAATACTTTCACGGCTGGAAATATACAAAAATTTATAAAAAAATCGTATTAAAATTGACGGAAATAAAAAACTAAACATTAAAATTAAAAATTATTACAAACCATATGATTATTTAATGACAAGATTGCTTGGGAATTAGTTTAATTTATAGCCATAAGTAGCAGTGAGCTCTGTCTGTAACTGTGTAAAGTAAAAAAAATCTTGGGGGTTTCTTTCCACTTCTTCTTTCGGTACCACCCATGGTAGAGATTTGTTCGAATCCCTACTTTGCATACTACGAGAACTAACTTCGAATAAATTTCATTTCGTTCTTCATTCATTCATGTCAAGATAAATCAAGGGATTGTAAGCTCTCTTCTTTTTACATTTCAAATATCCATTACATTAGGTTGGGGAGAAAGTCTTTTCGTATTTTTTATGAAAATTCAAAACATTTTTTAATAAAGTTTTTTTTAATTTAACTAAAGTATATAAGTACCATTTTATTCGATAACTTTTTGGCATCTTGTGGGTAGGGATATAATCCCATTGCTATAGAAATTCTAGGGTTTCTGATCAAAAAACTGCGTCAAGTAGTTTTGGCAGTCCTCACGTGATGTTAACCTGACACTGCCTAAAGAATTCTGAAGAGACCGAAACAGGTACAAATCTGAAGGTGCAAGGTCCGGGCTATACAGTGGATGCATCATCATCTCCCAGCCAAAGTTTCTTAGTTTTTGCTGAGTCGCCAAAAATGTGTGAGATCTAGCGTTATCATGATGAAAAGTCACACCCCTTCTATTGACTAATTCCGCCCGGTTTCTCTCAATTTCTTGCTTTAGTCTCATCAGTTGTTCGCATTAGAGTTCAGAATCGATGGTCCTGCCTGGCGGTAACAGCTCATAATGAATGATGCCCTTCCAATCCCACCATCCACACAGCAATCACCTTGTTGCGAGTTAACACGAGTTTCGCCACAGTCTGTGAAGTCTGACCGGCCTTTGACCACGACCTTTTTCGCACGTTCTTATCGTACGTGATCCACTTTTCATCACCAGTTATCAGCTTCTTCAAAAATGGTTCGGTTTCATTACGCTGTAATAAAGAATCGCAAATGAGGACACGGTTCATGAAGTTACTTTCAGTGAGTTCGTGTGGTACCCAAATATCGAGCTTCTTTGTGTACCCAGCTTTACCCAAATGCGTCAAAACTGTTTTGTGATCAATTTCCAGTTCTTCAGCTACGTAGTAACTACTGATATGCCGATCTTGCTCCACTTTTTCAAAAATGACATCCATTTTATCCGTGACAGGACGACCAGAGCGACGTGCATCTTTGACATTAAAATTTCCGGATTGAAAACGCTTAAACCAATTTTGTGCTACTCTCACAGACATTGCACTAGGTCCATAAACATCACAAATTTTTTTCGCGGCCTGCGTTGCATTCTGCCTTTTTTGTAGTAAAATTTTAAAACGTAGCGAATTTCTTCATTGCACTCACTCATCTTGGCAGTAAGCAAAACAAATGAAAATCACACATTTTCCAAATTTGAATTTGAAATTACCTTCTTTAAAATTTAAACTTTTTAATGATACCAAAACCGGCCAGATGCAAATGGTATAGTCAAAGCGATTTTATTACAAGTTAATACATACTAAAATGCGAAAATACTCTCTCCCCAACCTATTTATTAATAAATAACAAAATTTAAAATTAGACCAGCTAGGGCGCGAAGGCATATCTATAACATTGTGTCACAGTTGGTGTACGGAAACTTCCCTGCCCTTCCAATTGCATACTCCGATTTACTCCATCGCCTAATTGAGACGATGTTACGTAATTTGTTGCCGAACTACATATTAAGTCTTGACGATTGATTGAAGACAACCATTGTAAAAAGAGCGTCGATTATTGTCCGTTGTGTACGGTTTGAAGTTCAGCCTCCTTGTAGTTGTATGGTGATTGACTAGGTTAATATTATAATATAAGGTATAAACATTTGCATAAATATTATCTCACATTAACATAGATTGGGTCAACTTTGGTAAAATTAATCCAAGTTCTTTTCAGGACCAAAAAAATTTCATTTATACAATCTTATGTACGTTAAGATAAGTCTCAGACTAAATGGATTGTAAGATCTTATGGTTGAAAATGGATAAAGCTAAACATGTGATATTATTTAGTTTTAACTAGAAATAATTCAAAAGATAAAGAATTTATGTGATTGTTAATAATTAGCAATAACCGGGTAGTTATTTATTTACAAGGAATGTCGGATTGCCAAAATATTTGATCTACTCAGTAATATGTAACTAGCAATAATGTGATAATTTATATCGAGAAAATAATTCCAGGTAAGGTATTCCTGATAACGCGTCACTTCTAAGCGAGAGCTGAATTGTTTAAAACATTCGTGTTCGACGGGTAATTAATCCTCGAAACTCCAAAACTATGGTAAGCTGATACCCAGGTAAATTTTAAACTGGCAGCTGTCCAAATCTCACATTTGTACGTGATGCAAGCATATCTCCGTGTTTTGTTCAAACAAGGGTACTTTGAAAAATGACACGTTGAAAATAGAAAGAGGACCAGTGGGTACTTTAGTAATAATTTATACTACTCTGTTCTTTTTTATGATTTCCACGGAGTTCTACGAGTAGCTCTATCTATGGCATAAATTAATCGTGTTGGTCAACTCTACAGCTTATGGGTCACCACTAGTAATTTACTTTTGAAGTAGTTACAATTTTGTAAAGAATCTTAAAACTTTGGACACTTCAGTTTGGCACACATTTTCTACCAAATCACCCGAGAGTAATAGTGGTGTCATAACAGAATCCAGAACTCTGCTGGCAGAACAGAATCCAGACAACAGCTGCTAAGTTGTCAGTGTTAATCCTGTGCGTCTGGAACACCAAAAGCATACATGAGTTCAAGTCAATGAAGAAGCGGGACGTTGTTATCTGATCTGTTTGATACTCAATTCACGGTTCAGAACTCTGCCATTTTCAGAACCACAGATACCTGGTGCCATTCAATCGTCTATTACTGAGCAAGGTGAACGTGATCTGGAGGGCCCGCTAATAATTTTGTCATAGAATATCAGCGTTAGTGATTTTCAACATTGGCAACTTCGTATTTTTTCTGTGTCACTAACTGAGCTAACTATGCACACAGATGAGACCGTTCCGAGTCCTAGAGAGTAGCGATATGTATATTTCGAATAGAAATATCTTTCTGTTTGAATTTCGTTACAGATGTTTTGGGTTGCGAAGGTCCATGAGAATTCCTAAAATTCATCGTCATTTATAACCCTATAACAATTTGCTCATAAGAAATTGGAATTATTTCATTTAAAGTTTTCAATTTAATAGATTATTCGATTGAATAGGTTTGTAACCGCTTCCTATATCCGTGTGAATCTTAAGTTCGTTCAACCATAGTTAGGAATGGTCACCCTACTTCCCTACAAACGAAACAGTTTTATTCCACGTCCTTTTCTACTTGAAAAAACAAATTGAGGAATAAAAACGCCATAGCCGCTCCAAATTCGGGTCATAACTCCAACAATATTTGAACGAGGCAGTTAGCCGCATTAATAAAAGCAATTTCAAGATACAAGTATGTGTGTTTCGTTTTAAAATCGTTGCAAGCTGAATTTTACTTTAAAATTTTATTGCTGCTCGAAAGGCATAATTTTGATATACGACCGACTTTGAAAGCGGGCGGGTAATTATAAGGGTGGGATGATGTACCGGCGGAGCGGGTGGCGAGTGCGTTTACCGTCAAGTGCATAACCCTTCCTAGATGCGCCAAAATACTGGGTTAATTTCTTTAAAAAATAAAAAAATATTTTGAAACTTGTCGTAGCCTCAAAACGTTACTATATTTTTTAATCACATTTTTTGTTATTTTTTTAAATTTTGTACCCTAAAAACTAACATTTTTTAAATATAATGATAATTAAAACGAAATTAATCAAATTTTCCTTTAATAACAGTCAATTTTTTTTGTATAAAATTGTGATGGCTGCAAAAAAATTTTAGTTGTTTTTGAATATGGCACTCACAAAGAGAACGCGAACTTACAAAGCCCGGTAGGGAGTGTTGTTGGCACACGCTCTGCAATACTAGCCTCTCGCCTTGGAGTGTTATTACCCGCAGATTTACCCCCCTCCACCCCTTTAAACCATAAATTTAACGATAGAGCCAGCGTACTTTGTCAAGCGAAAAAATATTTGGGCGTAAATCTAAATTTTGAAAGTTTTACGTTCCTTCGGCCGGCTCGTATTGCCTCTGTGTAACAATGTAATTTTAGTCAAGCGTAAAACGATGCATTACGCTGTTCGCTTAAGCCCATTAACAACGTATGCTATGCACGCATCTTGTGGAACGTTCTCCAACATTCTACATAATGTACATCTACATAATGTAATTGACATATTGAGTAATTTTCAATAATTTTAAATTGTAAGTTAATTTCAATTAATTTACGAGTAAGAATGTAGTAATTGTATTCTGACTTTATCGGTATAATATTTATGACATTTAAAAACCTATTGGTTATCTCTAATAGTTATTTTTATTGATTTTATTTTATAACTATCAAACCGCCCTCGTTTCGCTCCATAAAAACTACCTTACGCTTAGAAATAGCATTTGCATTGTTTTAAAACTAAGTTTTTCTTATTCTGTGTGACTTAAAAATACATATATTCATTCAAACTTTTTTATTTATGGACGGATTGAAATCTGATGAAACGACCTGTAAAGAACTATTAAGTTATACATTACTTTAAAATAATATAGGTACTATTTCTTAAAGTAAGCCGTAGTTTTTCCGAAGCGAAACGAGAGCAGCATCCTAGTACTAAATAATAATAAACTAAAATTATTAAAACTTACCGTGACGAATAGCGACCGCTTTCCTAATATTCCACTGTGCAACAATTTTCAGTCAAGATGATTCCACCTGAAAAATTTATAAGAAGTTTGATTATTACAAGGGATAAATTGTTGTTATGACGATGGCCGTCACACAAGCGGAAGGTTGTGCTTGCTGAGAAGTGGTCAACGTAAATAAAGAGCATTGTTGACCTATCGAAGTTCATGGTAAAAGCGAGGTACCTGCTTATTCTTGACACTCCGGTACTGCAATGAAACGTATAAATAACAATTCAAAAATTCTTACAAGGCGAGTGGACAGCCAGGCAGATAAAAAAACTTACCATCACGTAAGAGTACCATTTTGTGACAATATCATCTCGGGACGAAATTATAAAGCACCAAGAGAGGTAATGATCCGATCTTAATCCTATATACAGGATTGATGCTGTATAACTTTTAATTGACACGAATTTTAGATAAACTAAGAATCTTTTTTGAGATTTTGTATGCATTAAGCGGGTAAATTAATGAAAGGGTCAAGATAAATGGTCACTACCAGCTTTGTTCATCGGTACAACACTAGAGACGCCAGTGATGCCATGGCGGCTGAGAAGGAAGCGATTCTTGAAGACTTCCTTGTAGACCAGCAAAACAGCCATACTTTACCGTTAAGCATAACATTAAGATAGGTTTCTGTACCCATAACAATCAATAATATTATATGTAAGTAAAATTCTATAAAGACTCTCCCATAAACCAATGTTACGGTCATTAGAATCGTTCAATCCTTTGCTGTAGCAAAAGTTTTTATGCTCTAGCTTATATCTTTGGAATAAGACATTATAGCCTTTAATACATTTTATGGCTGAATCGTATCCTCGACGGTGTAGTCTGTGGCATAAATGTTCTACTATTCCTGTTATTTTATAAAAATATCATATTAAATCACTATGAATATAGGAATATTGTTGCGGTTTTGAAGACTTTCGAAATTTGAGGCTATTTTTGTGCAATGGTACCTATAGCTGTAAGTTAGTTGTCCAATGTTTTAATAGCTGATAAGCAGACGTGCTACCAGATGGCGAGTGGTTCCCATGCTACGGGCTACGTGATGGCAAATGATTACTATTGCCCATGCGTTGCGTATATGCGAGACCTGGGGATGTCATCGCCGTGGTGCTGGCCGAGAAAGAAACGTTGAACCGTTTGTCGACTGTAAGTATTTCTTAAATGAAATGTCCAACTTAAATTTGACTGGAATTTCATGATGTAAATAGCATAATTACTTGTTTGTAACTACAATGAAATGTATTGAATTATTGAGTTATCAAAAGTAAGACAGTTCCAATTTGAAGTGTTGTTGTAAATTTTTATTTATTTAATTCATGCACATGATACTGAACTTAAATTAATCATTCACCTAAAACTTTTAGTACATAGGTAGATAGATTGTGAAGTGGAAAGTAAATTTATTTAACTTTGAAGGAATTGTGGAAATTTGAAATCACTACATCATTTAAAAAACGTACGTAAAGATTCAAATCAAATAACCCGAATGAGTATATTCATTAATTTTTTAAATCCCACGGTCAATTTAATGGAATTTCACCCCTAAATTTTCTTTAATTCATAACTTTACAACCTTCATATGTCGCGAGTGGATCATAGCACACACCTACATACCTAGAGTATATTCGTTTAAAAAGCCATGCTTCATGTGTTCAAATGTCACCACCGTTCTTCAAGTATTATCTCTGGAACGAAAGTATAAGAATTTGGATTAGATCACTTAGCCACAGAACTTTAAAATATAATCTGAATTCAACACAATGTGAATTTATAATCGAATTCAAATTTTACAAAACTCTACAATTCTCTTATATTTTATACGCAGTCGTAAAATAACACAATATTCTAAGGCGAATATCTGTATAAAGCTTATCTTTCAAAACAGAATAGCGTATTCAAAATAGCGTGTTGTGTGCGTAAATAACCTCGAAATGGCGATGCGATTTCTTTGCGTAACGCCAAATACAAATTGGAAACTTGAGCCAAAAACTATTATCCTTATCAAATAAATAGTTTCCCTGATAGAACTGAACTTTTATTCTATAATAGTATTATTTAACAAAAAAAAAACTATTAGTTATAGTCGCTATCTCTGTTGGTTACCATAGTATATATGATTCCACATTAGGATTATCGATTCCATAATAGGAGAATAAGGTGAAAGAGGGTCTGGTAATTTAAATACATTTAAAATGGTTTGGAACCCGCAGGGCGCTTCGGCGCCGACTGTAAAATAAGGGCCTGAAAAAAATATTCACTTACTGAACGCCGGAGGAAGCTATGGCATTAGGACTTTGCTTTAATATCTCTGGGCACTACACACACAGACTACACAGTTTAATTCTAGCAATGTTCGTGCAAAGTGGTAAGGATATTTACCTGCCTGGCTAGCAAGGAACCTGCTTCGAATCGAGTTATATTATTAACGTCTTTCAATTGCAGTGAGAACCAATGTGAGCTTCGTCGTTGTTTTCTTCCGTTTTCTTGTCGAGGATGTCTAGGGGTGGTGGACATGTTATCAGCTGACCCATCTGCTCGTTGGTCGATTATTCATTTGGTTATTAGAATTATAAATTTTATAAGCATTGAAATTACATCGACGTCTTCATCTTTCGAAATTAGTTGCCCATTTGCATTAGTTCAATTCTTTTATAGTTAATCTCATCTTTCCATTCTACCAACTGTCCCATATTGTCCATACGTCCATGTATGTACAGGTATTTAAATTCAATTATATGTTTTATACACAAATGTTTATGTACTACTTAATATTATAAACCATTATCACTTACTTGTTATTTTGCTAGTTTATTTATTTACTGTGTAAGTATGTAAGTATTTATTCATAGTACATAGCATTTATCTTTGTTTGATTTAATATTACCGTCAGCTCTTTCCGTATCCACCCAAGCATACATCCATCCTAGTGGACAATGACATTGGGCATTAAGTTTGCTGTGTGTTTCTTCGTTTAAGAAGTAACCTTAATAAATACACTATTGCGTCATTCAAAAGTAAATTAACAAAAAGCAGACTTCACGCTAGAAGCATTGTCTCCCAGCCAACCTTATGGTAGTGGTCAAACCTGTCAGTAGTGGAAAAACATTGAAGGCGGTTAAGTGAAAAAATATTTCAATACAAAAATAATATATACACATTTTCTTGCATAACCCTAAAACTTTCCCCTAACCTCGATTGCCTACAATTCATATACGTTAAAATAAATTCCTTATCTGTATTACACAAGAATTGCGACTTATATTAATATAGAACATGAAATGACATGTGTACCTATATCATAAATATTAGTTGTCTGTGGACGGCCGCAGCACACTCATCAAATCGTATCGATGCCGTTAAATAGACTGATCTATGAGCTTAATATATCATTCACGTCATGTTAGATACGATGTTATTATTTCTGATTAACTGGCAGGTTTCGAGTTTTATAGTAAGGAAGAATATTGTTAAATTTTATTCAATTCGCTTCGGAAATCGCTCCTAATGTTTGCAAGTAGTAGGTACTAGCATTTGGGCAATTGCTACTTCTTTTATCAGGAGTTTTATACGTTTTACGCCTTCTGTCTCATTTAAGTAATTTATGTACGATTATATTAAATAGAAATATTGCTTGATTGATAAAGAATAGAATATAGTTATAATATTATTGAATAATGCCAGAAATAATTTCCATACAACAACAAATCTACTTTCTGGATATCGTAGATATGGACCAGTGTACAATTTATAAATTTGGTAGTACGATCTTAAAAATATTTGTCCTATTTTTTCTGTTTTTTTTTTGTTATCTGATTTTATTTACGTCGCATGTTTAGTTATGCTAGTAAAATATCTTAATCTAGGTACTAACTTTATGTTTACGAGGCACGTCCGTTGTATTGACCTAGAGTTCTAGACGAATGTAGATCCCGAGACAGATCACAAGTACCAAACTAACTCGTAAATAAGCGATAAATATTCTACTACATAATTGACTTTTTGTAACAGTTAATAAATAGATTTGAGATTGTACAGAGATGAGTTATGTGGTTGAGATATAAGTATCTGTCTCTCTTTGTCAAAGGCAAATCCTGCGCGAAAGAAAGAGCCACCATAATTACGGTAACGCTCAATAGTGTTGTTATGATGTTAAATAACTTTAGAAGTTATGTGTATGATTTAGCAATTTATGGGTCAGTTATAAATTTAACTACTTCATAGTAGCTAGTATTTCCATTTAAAACAAATCTTCATAATATCGGTCAAATTCTATTATTTTCTAATCTAGTCTTAATGGTATCGATTCAGAGCTGGTGTAAGTTGCAGACTTCAATGAGAACTAGGTCATGTAACGTGATTATGTTCGAGGTTTCTATAAAAAAATTGGCGCTGTAATATCAGGTACCAGAACATCCAAATCATTATATATTTTCATTATAATCCATATTGTCCTACTGTTGGGCTCATGTTTCCAATCACAATATGAGGGGTTAATGCAATAGTCTTCCACGCTGGTTGAGTGCAGGTTGGAACACTTCCACATGTTTAAGAACATTAAGGTGAACTCTCAGGTTTTCTCACGATGTTTTGATTAACCGAAGCAAGTAATCATTAATTTGTAATACGCACACAGTTTGAAAAATTAGAGGTGCGTTTAGGGTTGTAACTCGAGTTTCCCGCGAAGAAGATCTATGTTCAAACCACTAGGCTATTACTGTATATAAACTACTACATAAACAGTAAATGAAATACATCCAGAACTTACATTGTTAGTGCCAAACTGGTGCAAACCTCGGGAACGTTGCTGAAATCATACTTGAAGGAAATCGTTATAATATTCAGAAAAATAATGAATTTAAAAGACTACAATCATTACACAAATTTTCAATAAAATCGTTTCGCCTTAGTTTAAACTCACAAAGGTAATTTTAAATGTTATAGTTATAGAAAATAAATTCAAAAGAATTTCGTGAAGTAACGAACAATGAAATATGTATGCTAAATTAAAAAATACTTAAAAAAATGGTCACCAATAAAGTTGACAACAAAACAGATAATATACCCAATGAATTATCAGCCAATAATTCAAGAGGTATCTAACTAATTTAAATTATATTACTAAATACATGTAGAAAGGTAATAAAATTGAACTATTTTAAAGAAATAAAACAATTGACAGAAAAAAAGACCAAGGAAACACACAAGACATATTCAAGAAAGTTGACACAAAAACCGAGTGTGATTATACAGACAATAGGTATGCTAATTTGCTCGAAAGTTAAATAGCGAAGTCCAAAGGAGCGAAGGCTCGCAACATCTGTGACCTACTATCCAAATTACAGACGTAGCTAAAGACAGAGGGCAAAGAACTTGTTTCATCGTCCTAATTCCATATAATTTTTCTAATATTCAGAGAGAACCTAACGACGTCTAGCTCATATTCCAGACGATGATTTGACAAAAAAGCATCGGTATTCAAAAGTAACATAAAATGTTATAGTAAGGTTTTTGTGGACGATAAAAACATGAATTCAAAGCCACCGATTTTGAAAGTCAATGATGGCCTACACGTACATGAATATGAAGTGAAATTTATAAGGTTACGTATATCGGCTGACAAGAAGAAAAGCGATATTGTAGCAATGTATTGAATGTATTGTACTTTTTGTTATGACTTCTCCATCATAATAAATTAGTTTCTTTTTATATTAGGAGACATTTTATTCATACTTTAATGCCTTATGTTAGTCCTACAGTAGTTTCAAAGTTAACCAGCAAATTAATATTTTTTTTCATAACATCAAAGATTTTACTTTTACAAATTTAGTAAGGATTCAAAGAATAATACGAAATTCAAAGAAAATAAGTGTGCTTAAAAATAGAAGAGAATACAACATTGTAAAAGAAGACAGTGCAAAATGAAGTAGTTCGTGAAGTAACGCTGGTAATAAGATTAAACTTTTTACTGTTTTTAAGTTATAAAGTGTCTACGAGCTTCAAATCTTATTAAACGACCAAGACTCTAGCCGCAGATTAACTCTGCAGATATCATGAAAATTGTCTGATCTTCAGCCATTTGTTGGAATAAAGCCAAATTCCAGTAATGTCTGCTAATTTTCGAGACTTTAACTGGCGGAGGCAGCTCAGTTTATTATTGAAGTGTGAATATTAGGTATATCATATTACATTCAGTTATTGAGACATAATCGTGTGAACATGTCTAGAATGATCGGATACTTTAATTATAGTCTTCGCAAATAAGTAGTGAAAGGCTGCATTGAGCAATAATTGGAAGTGTTGAAAGATGAACACTGAAAATTTCATTATTAATTGAAAGTTTGAAAAATTATTCATACATGTCTGGAACATAATAAAGAACTTAACTCAAAATCTTTTAATTATGCACCACTCCCTCTGTCCTTAATGTATGTTAGACATTTTTTAACAAAGTGTCAATTTATGTTCCATCAAGATCTGTGACCAACTTACCTATTCTTAATTTTCTCCTATTTTTCGCTTCTCCCAATTTAAATCTACATCTATTCCCTTACTTTGACGCCAGTAAATATGAATAATAAATTTTCACCGATCTTAAATTCTCATGGTAATGAGCACAGCGCCACGTAGAGACCGCTGTGTGATATCTTTTTGAGTTATCGTTATGATATCACGTAAATTCTCCCTCTCCCTCTACTTTCCATGTCACATTAAAAAGCATTTTACTTAACTTTGTGTTGAGTGTCAAATTTCTTAACAAGTATCTCATCGAACTTTATTTCTGTTCTATCAATTAGTATGTTACCTCTATGAGCTATTGCGATGATTTCTCTCATGCTGTGTTCTGGTTCTGGGCGGCGCTCGGGCAGTGGGTCGGCAGCTCGCGCCAGTATCTGCCGGACCACGTCGCGAGGCGGCGCGCCCAGCGGCGTCGGCCGCGATGACAGGCCCAGCTGCAGGGCAATCAGGATTCTTAGAAGATGTTAGTAAATAGAGATTTTTCAAAGAATCTTTCCTTCTTACCCGGATAGTACGATGTGTGTTTAGTATATGCTCTACAGTTGTTCCTTAAGAGTCAATTAAAAATAATTTTATATGTAAATAAATGCATGAGGCTTATGTAATTCAATAGATTTATACTGTTTGATTTTATATTTACTAGCTGCAATAATTTTAGTACCTAAATATCGATCTTTTTGATTTCTTCATAAGGTTCTTAATAATCAAAGGTTTCTTTATAATGAAGGTATAAAAAAGCCAGCAACACATTGTCGAATCTTTTTGTGGCAGCACATGTCATCAGTTCTTAAAACTATACACAATAGTTAGACAACTTGTAAATAGTCCTCAATTTGTAATATTTTCTACTTTCCCGTAGTTTCCTAATTACTAAAATGTTCGGAACGTCATATACAAATGAGACATAATAAGGAATCAAGAACAGTATTAGTCGCATATGTACATAATTGTCTGCCTCGGATATTACCCAGGTTTTCTACGCTCAGCTAGTGGGCCTTTTATCAACTGGACTACGGGAATATCTGTAGTTTTATTTACTGCTACATCAATTCTCGGTTGTAAATTAATAATCTTAAACAACGTCGTGGTCGATACCTTTAGTGGCAAAATTTCGTGGGCTTTATGACAATATATCAACTTATGTATATTGGCTTCGATAAACAAATTTTCGATTAACATTTGTATTATTTAACCTTTGTAGTTTATTGACGGCCTAGTAACTGATAACAATGAAGTTGGCTATGAAGCCTCCTCCTATATATATGAAGCAGTTTAGTGGAAAAAGCTTTAGGCCTCCTAATGATATGCATATCACTTTTATTCAAGATTTAAAAAAAAATTACGTACGTTTACACACCCTCGCTGTAGGATACCCTGTGTTGTGGGTGGCATGGTCATACACAATTATGCCATCACAAACACACATGACCCGAGAACAAATATTTATCTATCACATCACGGTCTGCCCCGACCGGGCAACCAGGACTCCTCCCGCGGCAGGCAGGGTCACTACGAACTAAGCTGTGACGTCATCTGAATAACTATAACGTCTCTCGAAGATGGCGGGTATTGTACCTTGGCGAGGATTTGTGTCTTGATGTGCTCGAGTCTGGCGGGCTCCAGGTGAGGCGCGCGCGGTGCGCGCGGTTGTGGTGGGGGGCGCTCGGCGGCGGCGCGCGGCCGGCTCGGCGCGAGCGCGAGCGCCGCACACAGTAGGAGGCAGGCGCGCATGGGCGCCTAGCCGAGCGCGCTCAGCCCGCGCCATCGGCACCGCGCCCGAGCGACATCTCCGCGCCTGGACGAGGCGGACAATTTTCGTTGTTAGTTCAAATGTTTGTAATGAAACTCTTAGTACATATTGAACCTTACAAATTATATTATATTATATTAAAATTTTACATTTACAGAAAAATGGAAAAGTTATTGCTGTACGTCCGAAAATACGGAATCCGTGTTTGTAGAGGCTTTCGTGTATATCTATGTATGTGTCCGTCTATAACATCCAATTTTCAACTTATAAACAGGACGGTAAAGTTGAAATTGGAGAGAAAACGGATGGTGGGTAATCAGGTTGTATTATTTCGCCAACGACGCGGTAATATACGGTAAACAATCGAATTCTATTAGTAGAGGTAATAAAAATTTAAAATATCTGTGAAATAAGACGTTAACGACCGTCGCAGTCATAAGGTGAAACAGAAAAAGGAAACGAAACGATTTGTTTCACAGTCGGTCACAAATACATAACACAACAATGTAACATCAGTACAAAAATTAAATGACAAATGAACACGAAAATACAAATTCAGACATACAATGTTGCAGCACTTAGCAAATGACGTCGGAGAAAGTTGCCGTTTGCGAGCACGTCTAACACCGTCAGGTGAAACGTGCAAACGTAACACTCTTCAGATCTTCGCTATCCGAGTCAGCGAGAACGGACAGTTCACTAAACCGGTGATATAAAAGAATCGTTAAAAAGATAACAGAAGGCAATAAAGTTAAAGTTTTCAATTACAATAATGAAGGGGGAGGAGGTCGACCCAGTTCGTTTATTGCGGTCCCGCGGCCAACCGACGCGGTTTATCTCTGGGTAACATTGTCGATCTCTTCGATTTACTGTAGTTAATATATTTATCAAAAGTTTGAATTTACTGTGAAGCGAATTCTTTCTATAGTCAATAAATGTGGAGTTATGTGGCTTAATAATACTAGTAGATGAAACGTTGTGAGCGATTAAGGCGGTACAGGTTTATTTTATGTGTAAAATAATGTTTGTAATCGTTTACACAAACATGAAAATGTACAGACAATTTTGCTTAAAACACACAATTTTACACAAACATGAAACATTATCAGTCAAGTATTAGTATTACATTACGTACAATCAGATAAAAACTAAGGGAAAACATTGAGAAAGTGTGGTTCTTTGAAGACGTAATAGCCAATAATAAATGATATACAAGCTTACTATCTCCTTTAGTGGAAAACAAAGTTGTGTTTGGTTCTCAATGTTTTTTGTGCATCTTATTTTTTTATCCATTTCATTACTGAAAATCGTTCAAAATACTAATGGTCCTGAAGTCGAAGTTCGAGATGTGTATATGCCACTGATGGCATATGAATATGAAACTTCGTTTTTATAATCCGCCTACATGGCTTAAAAGAGGAAGCATTCTATATAATTGCGTATGATCAAATCCGCAGTAAGGGATCCAAGGTTGCCGCTCGGCCTGCAGAATGGTCATATTTCGGTAAAACTACATATAACCTAATAAATAATAAATGTCCTGAAAATGGCTACCACGCCTTTGTCAAGCAGTAAAAAACCAATCTGGAAGAGATGAAGTAAGAAGAAAAAGTCAATGGACCGAGTGATGGGCTGAAGAATGGTGCCCCTTACGAACGTCACCTTCGTTATATAAATCAAATCGTCTGTCTGTTTGAACACGATAATTCCAAGGACGAATTTGTTGAGATTCTTAAAGACTTAGGTAGAAAACTGCATGGTAGTGTATGGTTAAAACTCCAGTGCTGGTGCTGGTCCAGCGTTAATCGGTCGACGTGTTGCAGGCCAAATTAAATGTCGGAAGTTCATATAACGTCCGAACGCTTGTAACATGGCATTACAGCAGCTACGTGGCAATAACGACCGAGTCCAATGGTATTCCGAAGCCTTCCAAAGCTAAGAAATGCTCAAGATATTTTGCCACTGACGTGCTTCGATCCAATAAAAAACTCACGTCATAACTTTTCTTATGCACAATGGTTATTACAAACTTGATGATTACTTCAAGGATAAGACTGCTTGGACATGATTTTAAAATATTCATAAGTGCGTTCTGTAACTGTGAGTCCAATAAAATCTCCTTGGGAGTTTCTTGCCGTTTATTCTTCCTGGACCACTCACGGTAGATATTTGTTGGAGCGATGGCGTAGTTTGACGTTCGAAAATTGTTTGTAAAAACTAACTTCGAATAAATATTATATCCTTCAATATTCGATTGCAACCAAAATTACTTTATCGTCCATTTACGATTGACAAGCCATGAACACGAACAAGTGAACGCCATATTTCTTTCTTTGATAATTAACTGATCATTGCGATCTAGTCCTAATAATTACGTAAAAGAAATTACTCTCTTTTACAAGTGTTTACTGTAATTTATCGAAAGCGGAAACTACCCCGGGGCTTTATACCAACAGGCTTTTATTATGACAAAACGGAGGTAAGGACGGAAGTTAACCTTCTGACTAGGGTGTTTGGTCCGAGGCGCAAACGAACGCGATTGCACATTTTATTCATTAAAATAATACACTTTTTATAACCTGAAGCACACACGTAAATGCAGATGAGTCACCTAAATAGTAAATGGTCACAAACACCTGTGGACATATGCAACACCGGAGGCATAAACCTTGCAAGACTGGAACAGAGCCACTTCATAGGCTTTTTGAAGAACTATATTATAGAGTTCTAGGGATGCCTCAGAAAGAATTAGTCCAATAATTGGCACGTATTAAAATTTAGCATAAACCGAAATTTCTAATAGTTAAAATGCATAAGGTCCGCAATTATATGAGATTTAAATTGTATAAACAGAACTTGTTTTCAAGCACTGATGTTTATTTACTTCAATTAAGATGGATTTTTTAATTAGAAACGTTACATTGTGTTCAGTATAAAGTATATAAAAAGTTGTAAAAAGTATATAAAAGGGAATTTGTCTCATAATTTAGGTTATTTTAGTAATCTAGAACTTAATATATCTCCCAGCTTAAACGTACAACACGAAATATTCTGATATATAAAAATATATAACTTACCAAATAAAATGATATACTTTTACATAATACGTACGTCTTATCATTATTTATTATTCAATATTTTGCAGGTATCACAAACTTTATTACACTAAGTTAGATACACAAATATTGTATCCAATTAAAAAAATTGTAAAATTAGCTGTCAAAGCATTGCTCTACGTACAAAATACGTTTAGAAAAATTCTAAATTCAAACCTAATAAACCTAATTCAACTTTTTTGAAATCCCTCTCTTCTCTAATAACTAGTACCAATCCGTCGTAATGGCGTTTTTATAGCCTTACCCTCGGTGAACTTTCACCTTGGGGCCGCTTAATGGAATTACACCTTTGTAAGTAGGGGTTACATCGAGGGAGTTTACTTCGCAATTTCAGTAAGCACAGATGTTTACAAGGTTAAGGGTTGTTTTCTAATTGTCCGATAATTAGCCATGATTTACTGAGTTTAAAACCTAGACCCAGGGACCCCAACTCAAAAAAGAATACTCAGTAACCGTGAAACTATTGGGGCCCTCCCTGTCAGGTCCGACGAGGAGGCCGTTCGGAAAGGGCCAAGAACCGTCACTACAATCAGATCTTGAAAAAGACAGGTCCTTCAACCTACCGAGATTAAATCAAAGCCCCATCGAAAACATCGAAGAAGTTTCAATAGAGGTAAACAAATACGCCGGGAGATAAACACTATATTCATGCATGGAAACAAATTACACACGACCCACTTATCCTGCATACGGTAAAAGGTTATAAAATTCCCGTAACCACATCGTACTTCCAAGAGACGGAACCATCAAATCCCAGGTTCTCTGCACAAGAACATAAACTTGCATTGGAAATATCAAGAAACCTGTGTCGTCGTTCATTGCAAGGACATTCTGAATCAATTTCCGTACAAAATTTTTTAAAACTCAATAACGACGGCAGTTGTTGCTTTATCCTTAATCTAAAAGCATTAAACAAATTCATCAAAACTCAACACTTCAAAATGGAAGACATTCGCACGGCTACCAAACTAATGTCCCGATCCTGTTACATGGCTTCAATCGATCTCAAGGATGCATATTTCTTAATACCGATACATCCTGAATATCGAAAATTGTTAAAATTTAAGTTTCAAGGCAAAACGTTCAAGTTCCAATGTCTTCCTTTCGGACTGTGTTCAGCACCATACATATTTATAAAACTCTTGGAACCAGTAGTGTCTCTTCTCAGGACTAATTACCTAGATGATATCCTTTGCTTCGGATATACATACGAGGATTGTAACAAATGTGTTCGCGAAGGTGTCGATTTATTGAAAAATCTAGGATTCATTCTAAACTACAAGAAGAGTCAATTTATAATAAAGCTCTTACCCAATCAAGTTTTTACCTTCTTAGAGTTCGAATTAGATTCCAGTAACTTCAGTGACTTTAGGGCTGCCTGTCAGAAAAAGATCGAAAGTCTTTAAATTAATCAAAGTAATGTTTGAAAAAACCATATTGACTATAAGAGAATTTGCTAAATTCTTAGGTGTTTTGACGTCTGTCTGGCCGGCAATTCCTACGGGTGGATATATACAAAGAGACAAGTCACTGAGACAAGAATTCTCCTGGTGGGAAAATCACATAATGTACACAAGATGCCCAATTAAGCAAGGGGCAGTCGCTTTAGAAATCATTAGTGGTTCATCTTTACCAGTGATAGTGCTGGCGCATAATGTACAACGGAGAACGTTCCCATAGTTTCTGGGAAAAAAAGATGTAACGCTTCATATAATTATGGTCAAACGTCATAAGGTAAGCTTGTTTGACCATTAATAATGCGCAATAAATGGATAACTAAGAATATTATTATACGTTTGGGATGTAAGGAGCTCCGTCGTCTCGAGCCAATCTCCCAGCTCGTGGTGCATTCTGCTGAATAACGAACGAGTAATAAATTTAAATAGAAAAATGTTAAATATTAAATTTTACTTTTTCTGTTAATAAAAAATAAATAAATAAATAAAATAAAAAAAAATATTATAATTATGTAGTTATTTAATTATACTACATTTTTATTGTATTTTAATTCATTTTACACATTTGCCTGATTTAAGATTTAATATTCAACGTAATAAAATATATTTAACTTTAATTTAATGTAATTAACAGTTCTATGGTAAAAACGTGCCAGTCGCGTGCCAGTGGAGCTGTCAGGTGTAAACTAAAGACAGAAAAATCAGTAACAACTCTCCACGGCGCTTTAAGGCATTACGTGACCACTTGGTCCATTTTGTGGACTGTTACCATAAAATATTAACCTAAGATAAAGATTATTAAGATGAAATTATATGATGATAATGATAGAGATAAATTCCGTGATGAACTTGGAAGATAAATTTAATTTTATTAGCGTTTTATCATGTTTTGAGTTCATGATTACCTACAATCGAGCCTGATGGTAAGTGGCGATGTGGTCGTTGATGGTAAACGGCATTAACTTGGTAAAAATCATATCAACCTTGACTTGAAGATATTCACATAACAATCTTAAGGGAACATTGAATTTCATAGCAGTCTTTCTTCATGACAACCAGCCCGCACACTTGTTGGTCAGCAACGTGTCAGTGATCCTCCGGGATCATATGATAATATGATATATGATCATAATATGATCATATGTAATGGACGGTAGTCTATAGCCAGAAATGACCAGTTACCATCACACCAGTCTGCATATTTACCAGTTATTGATATAAAAGATCGACATAAAACCTACTCTGATGAATTCTTCATAATGTTCACTGAAAATATTCAATAAAACTTACTGTTTTGAATCCAAATGAACTTTATCTGAGCACTATATATTAAGGTTATTTTCGTCCGTCGAAGCAAAAAAATCTTGTACCTTAGTACCAATTTTCTTAATTTTATCCGCTTCTATTCAAGGCCTACCGTGAACTGAAGGCGGAGCGGCCGTTACCTCGAATATATATCGGGATCATGCCTACACGCGTCCAGGATTATTACTTACACTCAACCGTACCCAGCTGGCATACACCTCGCTGGTTTTGTTCGTCATTGTTATTGCGATAAGAACTTTACTAGATGTGACATTTTGATAACTATATGTATGAACCTATAGTTTCGTAAATGGAAAAGTTGGATATGAAACTTTGTAATTTTGCTTTGGGAGTGTGATCGCTTGAATGCACGATGAACACATAACTGAGAATTACAACGAGGTTCGGGTAGTATAATGTCTTTACCGTTTCGTATAGCCGATGAAAAACTGAACTTTCAGAAGATACGGGTCTAGCAAGTGAGACTGACGTGTCCGCTAGCTAGTCGCGTCTCATTTTTTTGGAATATACAAGCCGAAATTTTTTGTATATCTATGGAGTTGGTGACTCATTCGGCCATTATAATTTGGAGAACGTCAGACAGTTAAATGATCTAAAAAAATCGTTTAAAAGGTAGAAAATGGCACGTAAACTGACCGGTCTGTCTTCCATATCCTATCAGGATATTGTTAATTCCATATCAAAATACTGGGCTCTCTTTTTGCATACAAAGCATAACGTATTCTCCAACATGCTAGTCCAGTGCACAATTGTTGAAAGCATTAGAAGTTTTTACTACTCGTAATTGAAGCACAACTCTCCTTAATACTTTTTTTATCTCTCATATTTACATAAAGATTATTCGAAATATTAAATACTATTAAATAAATAAATAAAAGTTTACACACTCACATCCCCGCACTAGGAGAGTCCCTGTGTTGCGGATGGCATGGACATACAAAAATATGACATTACAAACACCCATGATCCGATAACAAACATTTATCTGTTACATAAATGTTTGTCCCGGCCGAGAATCGACCGGGACTACTGGCTTGGCAGGCAGGGCCACTACCAACAAACTGTGCTATGGGGTTGTCAGCTATTAAAAATGTGGAGGCTGAAAATAGCATCGATTCATTGTATGAATTTCTTAAAATCGATTTAATCAAAAAGAGATCTTTAATTAATTTCTACAAAGCACTTTCGATGATATATACCATATTCGAATGGGCGTGCATCCATGCTTCTTTTGTGCAACTGCAAAATCAACATTATATCAATGCTTCAGTCTCTTGCTAGAGATTTTGTCTGAATTTATTTAGTTTTTACATAATAATTTTATGTAAATACACATCTAATGTACTGTTGTATACGTGTATACTATTAATAGGTTGTTCACAAAGTATGGATACTGTGCGATGCGGGGCGATGAATGATACCAAGTTTTAATGGATTGTAAGAAGTCGTTGAACTGTTACTGGGAAGTACCATTATCAGTTATTATCACGTAAAACGATACTTGAGCTTAGTACATCGAAATAAAATTGCAAGACTAACCAAAAACAATATTTGATGTTACATTTAAAAAATTATCAAAATCATTGGTCCAAACCAAAAAATAATAAATTATTTTATGATTAATTTTAAACAAGGTATTTTTGCATTTATAATAGAAATTATAATACAAATTAAGAAGCACAAATCCCTGTTAAAATTAGTCACTGCTGCATACAATAAACAAGCTATGAATTAAATTGAGGCCTAATTTTACCTCTAACTGTTTCCATAACACAGTAAGTTTATCATGTGATCCATTCGCGATGATTATGCATGTGAAAAATAGCATAACTACTTACCCTAAGAATCTATGAAATGTTTATACAAATAATCCGGTTACAAAGTTGCAAGTATACTGTAATCTCGCCAATTTTTGCCAACCCTCCTATCTAATCAATTTAAGAAAAATATTCAAGGGATTACATTCTAATTGACCTTATGAGATTATGGATATTATATTGTTATGCAAAACAGAAAGTAGCAGTTTTTTATATCCGGAAATTTTTCCTGTCTAGTCTTGTATTCTGGACTGTCACTATAATTTAATTTTGTTTTTTATAATGCAATATGTATAATGGGATATAAATTAAACTTATTTTCTCTTTTATTCCCTAATACACTGCGCCTTTTTTAATTTTATTTAGACGCGCTCAAGTTTTATTCAAAATACGCTCATATCGTTTCTAGTCGCGACCTATATCAATGTAATAAATTTCCCGTCTATGAAGTGGGCGGAAGGTTATTAAACATTTAATACGTTTCTTGGTATAGATAAAATAAGTACAATAAGATATTTATATATAAATGGTTGTGACGTGGGCAATGTCGTCATATATACAAAAATCTATTCTATATTTGTATATTTTAACCGAATTTGCCTATACAGATATTTCATGTTTGCAGCTGGAAGACGAGCAGCTGGGCCATCTGATCTCTATGTCATTCATGGCATCCATGAAACAACATCTGCATCACTAGCTGGCGTCACCGTCGCGTTTTTAGTCAATGATTTTTGCCAGGAGATATCTGTCGTGGATACCCAGATGCGCGGGGAAGCAGCCGAGATTATGTCGGACCTTTACCGACAATAGGACCTGGGTATTCTCTCTCCCACCCTTTGGCGGGAATGATCCGTTCGCACTCGTCCGCCAGCCCGTCGATGCCGTCCACTTCCGCGGACTTTGCGCTATGTCATGACAGCGGTATATATGATAGCGGTACCCAAGTAATATATACTCCTGTTTAAGTCAACATCGCTGAAGGATCTCATCAATACTTTTATGTCCAAACCAAAGTTCTTCGCTCGTGGTGTCTTGCTAACCAACAAATCACATACGCACACTGGAGCCAGATCCGTTCAGTTGGAGTCTCTGAGCTTTAAAGAATACTCGTATGCTAAATTTCGACAGTATTTCTTCTTTTAGATTCTACTATGAATTATAATGAATTTCAATCGCAAACTGCCATACCAATCGTGTTCCGGGAGTCATGGAGTGTCTGTCGGCATAAAAGTGTACGGCCTGTTACCATACTATGCACTGGAACACCGACCTCGCTTCACTTCAGAAAACCTACGCCTTACGGTTGAATATAATATGCATCGATTAAGAGATCGGTTTTTTAGTTCTATGAATTAAAAACATGTTTATTATAAGACTTAACGAATAGTCTTCGGTAATTTTAATTTCCTATTACACTTCGTATCGTTGTTCTATTTCTCAGGATGGATATCTTAGATTACACATAACTAACAATTGGGTAAAATATCACTCAAATCTGTTTGGTGGACTTAGTTTTATAGATGCACAGATAGATAGGAGTTGGAAAAAAAATTGAAAATTCGATCCTGTTATAGTTCTAATATTAATACGGATATCAATAAAAATATCTTGTGAAAGATATACCTATATACTTACTTATAGTAAATTTAATCAAAAAGCTAAAATGCTTTGCTAAAACATTAAAAAATACTGCTCCCAGCACATAACCGCGACATTATAAGTCAACTTCGTACTCCACATTGTTTTTATTTCCGAATTCAACATTTCACTGCAAATAAGTTAGCCTATAAATCACGTTAAGCTAACTTCATAACTAGGACGGTCGCTTGTAATTCTTCCTAGTATTCAAACATGTTTTAAGTCCAGTCTGTGTTGGACGTGGGCCATAGAGGCAGAATATTATTATTAGAACACTAGGACCTCTACGGCTGGTTCATCATCAGCCGGAAGACGTCCACTGCTGGACACAGGCCTCCCCCATAGAACGCCATTTAGAACGGCCACTCGCCTCCCGCATCCAGCGGTTCCCTGCAATTCTGACCAGGTCGTCGGTCCATTTAGTGAGGGCCGTCCCTCGCTACGCCTCCCGGTTCGCGGTCGCCACTCGAGAACCTTTGCTCCTAATCGGTTGTGGGTTCGGCTGGTTAGTGCGCCTGAATCATTTCCAGGTCACTTTTCACTCTGTATCACTTGAGTACATAATCGTATTTTTAACATTATTCCTTGTAATAAATAGATAATGTTCCTTTTTATAGATGTAGAAAATTTATTTAATTTTAAAATGTACATATTTTAAATGTACTATACCTATCCAGCGCCATGTTATTTAGAGAAACTACATTCGTCCAGAACTGAACAGCTTTGTCTATTTTTATCTAGTCATCGGTTCTCTACTCCTAGTATTTATTATAGATAAGATAATTCAATGATATTATATTGACGCAATAATTCACATTAATTGGTAACGGTGCCAAATAACGCCAGATAGACCTCAGACGTTAACCTACATTAGATAGCTAGATACTGCAGTGAAATGTCTGGCCCTAATACGTGTCTGTCGAGCTATCACGAGAAATTAACACAAACCTCAGTTGTCAGGTGAATCTGGAGCTTATTAGACAGATACTATTTGTGCGGGCGAGTCCATATATCTTTAAGACATGTCTTAATTTCCCAGAAAATAAAAGTATTTTACATGTCACCATTTAGTATAACAAGTTCTGTCATCGAAAAGATTCATTTTGATGTTGCTGTAAATTATTTTCTAGTTTTTACACTAATGTAAAAACCAACCACTAAATTGATTTTTACATTAAACTGTAAAAAGAACTAAAAATGTTTGTTTCATTTCGCTTCTATTTCGATAGCGAATCTCTTTTCCAAATCTATACTAATAAATAAAATTGGAGTGTCTGTTTGTAATATTAAAATACGCGCTTTTTACTACATGCATATGTATGTATATACGGTACGTATACCAAAATAACATGTTTTACAATTTTTGTCTATCTGTCTGTCCATCTGTCTGTCTGTTTGTTCCGGCTAATCTCTAAAACGGCAATAAATGTGATAAGGAGAGTAACTTAGGCTACTTTTATTTCTACTGAATAACTTTTTTGTTAAATTCCACGCGGACGAAGTCGCGGGCACAGCTCGTTTGAAATAAAAAATATAGTTATACACAGACACAGTCCCGTTATTGTAACTATATAAACATGCGTTTGTCTGTTATATTTACTTACATACTATAAATAATACCTGGGATACACCTGACGATTCGTCCCACGCGTGCCGATAATCAGAACGACATTAATACAAATAGGTCTAGGTATTCTTGGAAAAATCCAATAAAATACATACGTATTCAATTGTTCATAGTTAGTTATGGCAATTCTTCCATAAAACAACCTTCCTGTAGAAGGATTGTTCGCCAGTGACATTTACCATGACGCTTCACTTTGCTGATTTGTTATCGCCTTTAAAGTCCTATTTTTAAAAGTTCTCTGATTTGTTATCGCCTTTAAAGTCTTATTTTTAAAAGTTCTCACCTCTTTTATATGTCATAGATTTTTGCGGTTTACAGTGGCAATAAATATAATCTGTTCAGATCAAATTTAAGCTCGGTTGGGCTGTTAACAGAGTCTCAATGGCTGTGTTTCAATCTTGACATACCTACCCAGTCATACGTTTATTTACAGAAAGAAAGCCCTTACGTCGAAGTAATGTTACTGTCAAGTCAAACTAACACTGGCAGAACCTATAGCCGTCTTGAAGTCGTGCAAAGAACTACCTACAATAACCTACCAATCCTACATAATAAACTTACTAATCCTACAATAACTACAATTCTGTTGAAAGTATGTAAATATTTCTATTGAAAACTGATGAATATTCAATTCAAGTTAACTTTCTAGAAAAGTTATTATTGAAATAAGCTCAATTTATTCCCCAGGGAAAGTTGTAAGCTATTTTGACGTTCAAGTAAGGACGAATGCAAAGTTAAATAATGGAAAGCTTCGAAGCCTGAGATGGGAAAGTTATTTAAAAGATGAAACAAATATATAAATATGACCCTGTAACCCCATTGCTTGTGCGCCTACTGTCGGGATAAACATTTAGCGACCGGACAGGACTCGAACCTGCAATCTTCGGACATAACTTTGTTATCGTATCCCTCGCTTTTGATGTTTAGTACCAACCATACCGACTAGAGGACATAAAACAATAACATTCTCAAAGTATTTTTTTACTTTCTACGCGCTTTCTGCTTTCTTATAATCTTGGAACCGAAAGCTTACAAAGCACAAATGTTACTGCATTAACAATACATTCGAACACAAAAGCGCACGATAAATGACACGTCTCACCGCGATCGAGTAGCGATAACGAATGCTGCAGCTGCTACAGAAATCGATTTTTACCTGATTAGTCCTATCCAATCGCATCTTTTGGATAATGCAGTTACAGACTGTGGGCGTGGCTGCAGCTTATATAAGTTGGTACTTTCGTTTGGAAATTTTCGTAAATCTAAGCGAAGATGCGGTGCAAGATCGTATATAAGTTTCTTGAATGTATATACAGGCGAACATCTCAAGTTTTACAGATAATCTTGCCTCGGTTTTGCGCTGGCGGATTCGCTTTTAAGCTCGCATCGATTAATCTTTTCGTTTCCGGAGTTCAGAAACGACACAGTGCTCACATCTGTGACCGCACTAAACGCCGACTTAAGAATAACGTCATCTTACAATTTGCTGCACGTCAAACCTAACAGATATGGTTACTCGTGGTTGTTACACTGGCAAAATGATCTCGCGCCAGGATAATTGATAGCTCTGAGTGCTGTTGCGCTTTTATTATATATGGAATTCGACTTTGGAGAGCATGTAGCAAATTTAAATAGCCTGATTCTGAAATAATATGACGTCATTTCTTAACAACGAGTAGTAGAAAGCCTTGATAGGAAAAATGTTTTTGAAATGGGTTGCATAATGTACGTTTTTTGAAGTGCAACCTTTTTAGTACCGTTGTGATTTGAAATTCGATAAAACGAAAAAGTTACAGTGAAAGAGACAAACGGATACATCTATAGGAATTAACCTCAGATAATCTCCTATATGTGCCGTGCAGCCTTTTAACCATTATGTGGTGGAAGATATGTGCGCCTATATATTGTCTGTATATTGTAATTAAGAGAGAAGGAGTCGTATAGTAAGTGTAATATCTATACTGTACTGTTTAATACTGGCTCTAGTCCGAGTGTGTTAGGTGTGTATGTTTATAAGTGTGTTGGAACGTGTGTGTGCGTCTTTGTATTTTGAAGCCTGGACAGAATGTGTCATAGCCAACGTAGTTTACTATTATTTTAATAAAATAAGGCGTGTTATAAACATAAACTCCTGGTATTAGAAGTGTAGTTTTCTGGAATTTTCAATTCCACCGTGTGTGAACTGTTCGCACACACTTTTTTTATATACATTTCTTTGAGAAATTACCAAGAGGAGTACGGGAAGGTTTGTACCAAATTAATATCAAAATTCGATCCCTTGTAATGGTACTCTCGATATACAATTGTTCTGAAAGTCTTGTTATACAATTGTTCTGATATATTTTTTAGCTTATCGCTGTAGGTGCGAACGTTCTTAAAACCCTGGGCGATTCTGTTGGAAATTCTCCACACTTGAATGGAAACGGCTGATAAATGGCTTAAGAAGCAAGATTCACTGTATGTCGTAATGGTGGAGATCTTAGTTAGAAATCCGAATGGTTAGGGTAGGGTAAATGCCCCAGTTTCCGTTCTATTGTTGAAATTTTAATACATGGTGTTTATGTAAACGGGATCATTTTCTTTGGTTATATACTGGATTTCGGGAAATCGCGACATTGTTTTGTTATCTAATATTAACAATAAGTTTTCTTACAATATGCAACCTGTCGATACGATCTTGCCACGAAATATGGATGTGCGATTGTCGCTTATTCCTAGCGACACCAGGGTAGTCAACCCATCGTTACCGGATAACTAAGAGGCGGTAAATGAACTCATTATTTAACTGATTATTCAATGTTGCGATGAAAACACATTAACAAATATGTGATTTTAAACTAATGTCATCGCGGAATTTATACATTTTATTATGTAGCGGGTACTCACGATACGTATTATATGTTGCCAATATTTCGACCCAGTTGCATGCATCGTGGTCACGGCGAAACCGTAAAGTTAATACACTAGCGTAATAGAGGAACATTCATCTCATAAACGCATCATCAAAACCCAAATGTGCATGTGTGTAAAAACGACAATCGTGTGAGTGACTTTTAGTGATGTCAAATTCACGTCCAGGCGTTGTCGACATGATCGTCGACTATTCATCGCTACATTTATTTTTTTCTGGTTAATGATTAATTTTTAAATTTAATAGTAATATGCTATTACCAGTTTACTATATATATATATATATATATAATAAAGAAACAACAAAAGTAAAACTTATTGGTTTCAATTAATTCTTTCATGTAAATCTTATTACCCTCGGAAATGAATCATTTTTTAAAATAACTAATTAATGTTTCTTTTGACAATTTTTTTAATGTGGCTTTAATCTGAGCCTTATTGACAAATATACTTCAATAATATATGTAATAATTAAGTATCTGTTATTATTCAAAGAAACTCACTCATATTTATGAAGAATATTATAACGAATATAGATAAAACAAAAAATATTTATTTATACCTATTTAAAAATGATCGACTTATCAGTAGATTTTGCGCAAGCCCTATAAGAAATGGTATCATTTTCACGTACACTATATCTTTTGATTTTACACATAATTATAAAAAATAACTTATTAGGTATTCGTAAAATGGAATATTTACTGCATGTTATTAATCTTAATTTATAGAATTTTAAGATCAGCTTGTATGAAAATATGCATCGTGAAAGTAGTATTGAACTATCGGTACTTACCTGTGTATTGCCTCTTTGTTTGGGTTATTATTATAAGTAACCCTACAATTTAACACTGAACACGCCACCATTATGTTTACTATTTTTAGTCTGAAAAAATATAGACAGATTGAAAAGAAATTAATAAAATAGCAAAGAGCTATTTTTTGACAGGAGACTAATGGAGAGTAAATAGTTTGAAAACAGTCCTACGGTAAATTTTCTTGCATCTCTTTCTCGCAAGTAGGTTTTTCCGTAAAGCTGGAAATCTCACCCGCACACTGTGTTCCTCTATTACGTTAGTATATTAACTTTACGGTTGACACACAAGCCGAGGTCTGTCTGGGGTCCTGTCATTTGTGTCCTGTCCTATGTGACATTTACAGATTAAAGAGAGAAATAAACTAAATGAATGATTTAAAACAAAAATTTATAAAAAAAACTTTATAATAAAATTATAATTCTAATCTCTACACTGTATAAACTACAGCTACTATTCATCAGCTGCCCGAGCTGGATCTCATTGTCGTATTTTCCATCATATACATTGGGTCATACATTTATCTCGAAAAGTTAAAATTTTGATATTTACATAAACCTTCGGCGGGTACACAAATCGAAACATCAGTGTCACTGTTATTGCTAGACTGAAAGCTGTAATTGCCTACAGAACATCGTTGAAATAAACGTCAAACAACTCTGCTGCAGGGACGTATTTTCCCTTCGTAAATTACGTTGATGTGATATGACCTAAATAAACATCTTCTAGACTAGGCGAACTGGATTGTTTTATTGACTCAAATATTCGTTATACATATAATCAGTCTTTGAAAATTTCGTTATGTTCATTACACCTTTTGTTCTTGCTTAATGTATGTTGAAAAAGTCTAAATAAGTAAATGAAATTTTAATATAAATAATAATTGTTCATTTTCAGTTTAACAAATTAAATTAACTTAACACAAGTATCAATTAAAAATATAAATATTAACCCTAAAAGAGATCAATTCCTCTCTCGTCGTTTGTTACTTGACTCGATTCGATTGATTTTTCTTGTTTATATTTTACTTCGTTATTATAATTTACTCGTTAATTCTTAATACTGTATAACTCAATGTCTTAAATTACATCACACATTGGTTACTGTAATACAATGGCCGTATATTGCGACTTCATTCGCAATTTTAAATGGCCAGTACATGGGTATTTAGTAACGTAAAAATTGAGTGAAACGTCGTCTGGGTCTACCACCATGTACCAGTACGGTTGAGATTAAATTGTGTGGTACAGGGGCCAGCGACGTCCGGCCCAGTACATCCCCAGTTGTTCAGAGGGACAACAGGAGAGTTTGGCCTGGACTCTAGAATGAATGGAGGCTGCAATCCAAGCCAAGTAAAACCTTAACTGTATATGTGTGTACAGTGCTCGCGTGTGGACAGTGTACATGTACAATCTTGTACTTTGTGATTTTAACACTTTTGGTGTTAATTCGGTAATATTTGGAAATTAAATATAATTATCAAAAAAACTATTTTGTGTATTTTTTTTTAATTGATCTAATATATATTATATTATGTATTGTTGATATGCAGTGGAATGAATAACTGATCCTTAAATAATAGTAAATTGGTTAATGTGTTCATATTCAATTAAATTCTAAATCATTTAGATATTTTGTAAATATGTTATGCAGGTCATTTTCTTCTACCATTTTAACGTTTGAAAAAGATGCTTTATCATTGAGGAGAAGAAATGGAGCAAGCAACTCCTCGGGACATCTTTTGAAACAAAGTATGGCAATTACAAAGTAAGTTTTAACCTACGTGGATCTGGTCGCGGCGCTAATATTTCCCGGCGTCTGTTGAACTTACACTCGTTAAATGTACGAGAACTTTGTGAATAACTTTTTGGTATGCAGGTCTACTCACGATGTTTGCTTTTACCAAAGTGATAAATTAATTTTACTGCTCATATAACTTGAAAGATGGAAGTCACGCTCACCGACGACGTTCTGAGCACCAGGTTTGAACAGATATATATATATATATATATAGATATATAGATATATATAGATATATATATAGATATATATATATATAGATATATAGATAGATAGATATATATATATATATATATATCTGTTCAAACCTGTATATATATATATATATATACTAGCGGCCCCGACTATCACTTATTTATATGTATATAATCATAAAAAATGTAATATTTTTTTCCTTGATCGGACATCATTAGATTTACTGATATTTTATACAGCCTATCATCTGCACAGTTACGTTTTCTCACTGTATACTATATAATCGAGCCGTTCTTAATTTATAACGGGACATAAAGACAGACAAAAATCTTCAAAATGTACATATTGATGTCTGTCTGTGTCATAAAACGAATATTTATTATGAAGTTCGACAAAAAATTGAACGTAAAAACAGAGAGACATTACATATTTATGTAGACAGATACCGATTTTCATTAAGATCGGTCAAGTCCGTTCTTGAGTCGAGACATACACGAATATCTCAACAGATCTATATGCTTAGTAGTATAGATAGAAAAGTATCAATCCTCAGTTATAAATCCTGCAACAAAAACCCCTTAACAAACACAACAGCGTTATGTAAGGCCCAGTGTTTGTGATATCCCACTTCGCTCCGCCGCTGTAACTTTGTAACGAGCGTTTTACGACAGGCGCAATCGATTTGTCTAGCCTTCGCAGTGACCAAACGCGACCTAAAAAGTTTAGAAGCCTGGAATTTGTTCTGGAATTCTCCACTGTGAGCTTTTATGTTTCTCTTAAAACTTTACAAATAACGTTATTCGGCGCTTATGTTACGACGGAGTTATCTCGTGGGGGAGTGAGGGGGGGCGGTCGGCGACGCGTTTCGGGGGTTTGTATTTCGAAACATTTAACAGTGAGAGTCTAGTTGGTGAACATTGGTTTGCTGCACGACGGGCTGGGTCCGAATCATGCGTGCGCCTGCAATTTATCATTTGCTTTAAAATTATCGCTTGCTTCGAAAAACAAAAATTGTGATTAATACCTACTGCACAGTAGACACTTTTTTTATCACTTAATTGCTTAAAACTATACGACCTTCCTTGGGTGACAAAACTATTTTTATGACACAAATCTATGCTAATATTTTAAGAGAGAGAGAGGAATTTTCCAAGTTTGTGTGTATGAAATCATTTATCTAATTGCAAAATTATTATAAAATTTGAATGGTAAATTATTCTAGATGAACATTGGACATTATCATGTATGTGACATAATTGTAATTTAACCTAAATGAAGTCGGGGAGGACTACTACCTTTACATATACGTTACATCAAATCGATTTAAACTTTTCCCGCCGAGTACGTTTAAGAGATAACATCATCAGACAGACAAATAGACAGTCAAAATTACGGGTATGGTTTTGTCATGGCCAGCACGGAACCCTAAGTAACTGAAGTTATGTTTTGTAAAAACATAAATAATCTTCTTCAACAAGAACAGCATTCAACTTGTCCTTAATAACGTAAGAACTCGTACAATAATCGTATTACACTAGGCTCCGCCTGCGTCCGGGGAGCTGGTCAATACAGGCTGGAACCAGGCCTTAACCTTAACACGTCTCAGACAGCCTTGAGCGGCGCCTGCCAGTCTCCGTGGCCAGACTGTCTGATCGTTACAACTACGACATGTTTGGGTGCCAGTGCGCTCCACTAAACTGCCTCATTACGCACTGATTGATATCTGCCATGCAATTAATGTAATAGGTACTTTTGGACGTCGCTGAATCAATGTTGTTAGGTGCGCTTTGCTATTCGGTTGATGCCTACAGGGTTTATTTTTATAGGGATAAATTAAACTATTTGTCGTTTTAAAAAATATTGGCTAACATGCATTTGTGGCAGGTTGAAATAAAAACTTGAAACTTTTTAAAGAAAATACACTTGTACTCTGCGTCTGAATCTAACAAACTTGATGCAGTGTACGGTTTTTAATGCTGTTTTGAGCAATAGATCAGAATGATTTATGAGGAAGATTTAAATGTACGTTAGATGTTCTATGTTGACTGGCAACGCGTCGGTGATAAGTTTCGAGTTACGGACGCGCGCGGCTGACTGCCCACTTACCACATACGAAAAGTTTATCGTCTGTTTGCATAAAAATAAAAATAAAAATAAAATATATTATTCTAGAGATATATAGTTACAAAAAGTTACTCCTGTGCGAAACAAATAGTAATCGATTCGAGTGCTTATTTGTAAACCTTTCCCAAAGCGAAACGAGCGCGTGGTACTTGTGTTGGCAAATTAAAATTAATTTAATTAGTATTTTCACGATATTATAAGTACGAAGTCACTCAGAATAACTAATTAATTAATTAATTCAAAATCTAAATAATGTTCATTGATATCAAAATAAAACAAATGTCTAGTAATTATGGTGGAACCCTGTTATACTTATATATTTATTGTTATTAAAGTGCTTTGAACATTCACAACAATCTTTAAATTATTCGAATCGTTTTTACTCTAGCCTCGAATAGTGATGTAATCGCATATTCATGTCGATTTTTTTTCGCATAGCAACAAAAATATCCGAAAAAATCGATCGAGAGCCGAAAATCCGAGACAAGAAATATTCGTATGCTTATGTGATGTATTTTTCCGTTATCAATTATGATTAGGTACTCCTCTTGCGTGAACTATTACTGCAATTTGGCCCGATGTCAATAGATCCATCTTACGCCGATACCGAGATTTAACACGATTTTTTCGTGTCAGATACAATCTTGATCAATTAGTTAGTGTTAACGTCAGTTACGAAGCTGATAAGTCATTACTGTTTCACACTCATGTCTGTCGGGTTTTGGGTTTTCACTCATGTTTTGGGTCTCACCTCATCCCTCAAGTTATAAGTAAAAAGGTAAAGTTGTTAAAATTTACCGAATTAAGTCAAATTTTCACAAAATTTAATTTTGGAAAATAATTCCAATCGATAAATTTATTTAAACGATATTCAATGACATTGATTGCACGTAATTACATTCCTCGGATAGTAACATATTGAAAGAAGATGAATGAATGAAAACCTCTATGAATCTTAATCAACATTATTTCTTAACGAATAGTTTCTTGGTAATTGCAATAAAACTAGGGATGTTTTGGATATGAAATTTCGGATCTTGATACAGGTATATGAATAAAATGATTCCGATTTCAGTTACGGTTACGGATATAAAATTATTTCCGGTATCCGATTGTTTTGCGTAGTTTTGGTTACGGATATTAGATGATTTACGACTTGGAAATACACATAATGTATTTACAAGATTTAACTTTATTTCTAGGTGTTATGTGGTATTATAGTCACAGAAAAATTAGCCTGAAAAATTAAATAACAAAAACTGTTTAAAATAATAACGACGCAGTGAGTGTATCGGCTCGGTCGGCGAAAACCTGTCATAAGATGTTTTAGTTTTACTCTGCCCCTGTCCCAAATTATCCGAGTTTTTTTTATCGGATTCGGTTTCAGATATATTTTTATTTCGGACACGATAGTTTGGGTTACGGTTACAGAGCTACGTAATCTCCCTGAATGAAGAAACCTTTATCTGCCAACATAAAATAGAAATAACGAATCCAAAAAGCAACGAATAATATTGTTTTTATTATTACATTCTCAATATCTCAATTAATAAATATGAGAATTTATGAATAATATAGTGAGTAGTCAGTGCTGATAATTTTACCTATTCTAAAAGATTTTCCCAAAAGTTTCTTTAAACGTACATAATCTAAAATTCGTCCCCAAGAACTTCAAAATAATGTCACGAGCGTAAAAATACTCAAAAAAGATATACAGACGAAGAAGGACCAATTAGAAATTCGACAATTGTGTATATGAATAAAAATATGATAAAAACGTCAAGAATTATCACAAAAAGTAGGTTTTCGACAGAGTGTTTAACGACTGAAAATTTTATAGCTGGCAACTCAGACGCTGACGTACAAATAACAATAAGCAACATGGCAAACGGACCGCGGGGGATTTTTTTCCGATTGTAACCGATTTAATGGCTGAGACCGGTTTTACGAGTTCGGTTTACGATATTTTTATATATCGCCTCCCTCGTTACTGCTGGCGCAATGATGAAAGGCATCAACGATCATCACTTCAATATGGTGTGTGATGGTTTGATTTGATGCGAATATATTGGAATATTGTAGCTTTAAAATTTTGCTCAGAAGGATCTAGTGCTAATTCACTATTTGATATTTAATTTTCAAGTTTTTTTTTAATATAATTATATAAACTTTTAGTAGGTAAATAATTTTTTACCTCATTTATAATGGCGCATTGTCCATGCACAAGTGCCTAATTTCTTATGAAGGCCAACTGACACAAAGCGCTGTTTAAAGCACACTGCTTCAAAACTTTAATTTGGTAATTACATTAAAAATTTGTAGTTTTTTAAGCTATTTGGTATTACAATCCAGTTTGATACTACAAGACAAATCCGACTTTGAGAATCTAATTAAATTTGACAGCAGGCACCGCACGATCGAACGATGCGTGGTGCTATAAATGGAAACTAATTATTGAAAATTAACTATTAAAAAACAAATAAGTACATTATTTTTTAAATAGCACTAAATTAAAATTTTGTATCCCAGACTTACTTTACAACATACACACTACCTTCTTCTAATCTTTCCAATGCATATCTAGAAGAAAGTGGGGATAAGTTCGACTTTTGTGCACAATTACAGTTAACTTTGTCATGCACCTTGTTCGTTTAATTCCGGTGTGCAATAAACTGTGTAAAATTAAAAAAAAAAATCTATTTAATAAATTACCATTTACTTTCCTGTATTCGTTTCTAGAAACATGATCTTTACAAAAACACACAGACACACAGGAAACGCGAGCGCACACTGTAAGTAACAGCTGTTAAGCATTGTAAGTCAGTAAGGCTTATGTAAGTAATTGCTCCGAAACAATTGTTAATATCCGCTGTTAATAAAGACTTCCTGTTTCTGGCTTTCAGCATAGAAACAAAGGAGTCGTGCTGATTTCATTATAGTGTTTTATTCTACAGTAAAACACGATTATTAATCAATTTACCAGTTTCCTAGAGTTCCCTAAGAGCATTTCTAGTACTATCTACGTGAGTGTTGCCAGTCCCCTTTTACAAAAGTCACTATTAATATCAAATGTTGCCATTATACGCCTATAACTACAATACTCATGTAAAATTTTTTTACAAGCTTCCAGGGCTAATTATACTCTACCGATGACTTAAGCTGGGGCTTACCTCGACCAAAGAATTAGTTTGTCGATTCAACGAGTGAATCTCACCAACATTGTATTTACGTATTGGGACTAAAAAGTTTGTATTGTATTTGCCAAGGAAACATTTTTTGGTACTTTTCTAAATATCATAACAAAACATTTTAATGATTAATTTCAGGCGGTAAGTAAAATATTATTTTAATATTCAAGACCGAATGATAAGCATAACTGAAAATACAAGGTTGAATTTTTTTCCGCTTAAAATTAATTTATATTTAAAACTCACTTGTATGAATGTACGATATGGCCATCTATACATAATAAGTAAAATTCTATCGATCGCTTTCGGTACGTTAAGGATATATGAGAAAAAATATTTTTAGGGGCCTTTATTAACGCAATAGAACTCAAAACAATAGCTGTTAGAATTTCTGTATGTTTGTCTGTGCGTTTGTTCGCGCTACACCCAAAAACAGCTTATCCGATTTCGTTACGGTTTTCATTAATGTATTGCAGTACGCGTCATTTAATATTTTAAGTTTGTTTGTTTTACATACAATAAGTAATAACTTGTTAACAATCCCATATTTGTTTCATTTCAATCCGTCCATAGTTAAAAAAAAGTTGTAAATTTATAATTTGTATTTCTAATTCACAGGACTAGAAAAACCCAGGCCTAAAACTATGCAGATGTTATTTCTAAGCGTCGGGTAGTTTTTCTGAAGCGAAGTTAAGCGGTTCAACCTGTGTACAAATATTTTTATTAAACTAGGCTTTATTATCTGTAGGGGCAAATGTGTTATTGTCTATGTATATTCTATCTGGTCATTCATCACGCAGAAAGCATTGAATAAACTCAGATGATGTTAAGGATATACTTAACTTATATGGGTTCCCGAGACATTTTTCATTCCCGGCAATGGATTTATTCTCTCAGAGTAGGACATAAAAGTTAGTATGGAAGTTCTGTTAAGTGGTTACCGAATAAAGTTTTGACTTTTTCAATAAATTAATAAGTTTCGTTTTCATGCAACTCGTAAAACCGATACATATGAAGTAGGGATGTTATGGAGCTCCGTAACCGTAACCGAAACTATCGGATATCTGAAATAATAATACATCCGAAATCGTAACCGAGTCCGATAAAAAGTTACGAATAATTTCGGATAGAGGCAGACTCAGAGGCAAAGGTATACATTTGTTTTTCTGTGATTACAACACCATATATAACCTAGAAACAAAATCAACTTTGTAAACACTTTTTTTTCCAAGTCATTAATCATCTAATATCCTTAACCGAAATTATCCGAAACAATCGGATAATCCGAAATAATTTCATATCCGTAACCGTAACCGGTAAAACATTATTCATATATCCGTATTAGTATCCGGATCCCAAATTTCATATCCACAACATTCCTAATATAACGTATTACTATATAAGTTATACTATATAGTTCCCTCGTACTTACAATGCGAGAGTCTCCAAGAGGAGAGTGAATAGGCTATTTTAAGTCGGTGCGTTCAGCGTCTTACACTTCATCACCACTTACCATCAGGTGGGGTCGTTGTCGAGCATAACTTATTCTATGTAAAAAAAATACCTAATCTGTTGAATTTTCGTGTATCTCTCGGGATAACTCAAAAACGACTTGACCGATCTTAATGGAAATTAGTACGTAGTGAAAAAACATGATTGCGCAGATGATATGCCGTATAAAATGTCAGTCAGTTAACCTAATGACGTCAAATCAAGGCAAAAAATAGTAAATTTTTAATAATCATGTAAATATATTTAATAGTCCAAACCGAACGAAGGCGGACGGGGCAGCTAGTATATAAAAAATTAAAGTTTTTTTTATTATATATGGCAACACAATAGTAGATAATGTACCAATTGGATCAGCTGTACCTATTAGCTGGAGGCGTACACGAAGATAAAAATCAGAGATAAGAACCACATTAAGATTGGTCTGACATCGATCGTTGCATTTCATTAAAAGTACTATTTACATTTAATACAACGATTATTTTTACATCCGGCCGGAAACCGAAACTAAGATATTATTTAAGTAAGATTATTTAAAAACTCATTGAAAATGCAATTATGCCATCGCTTCGGCAAGTCTGTTCCATGAGAAGTCCCGAGAGAAAGAATGACAAGTTCACAGTTACAGAGAAAACACCCACTAGCTAATTATGTTACACTACAAACTCAGATTCAAACATTTGAAATAATTATCTATCTCAAACTTTTATACATAGTAATAGGAGTAGTCATAACGAAATCAACTTGAGCAAAAGTCATTGGAAAATATAGGAAGCGCCACTCAACAGTCGGCTAATGCTAGATCGGTGAAAGGAATGTTTTAAGTTTCGCAAAAATAAAACGGAACTGCGTGTTGAACCCTGGGATGGTGGCGAGTGACGACGACGAACGACGAACGATGAGGATAAGATAAATAATTATTATATTTGAATTGATATGTTACAAAATGAATCAAGATTTTTCTTCTATATTGTTTATTGAGCTACATAAAATGTATTCAAGAAAGGCGGATATAAGATTTAGAGCATACGCTGCCAATCATATAGGAGGATTTGAGCAGAAAAGAAAGTGATTACTTAGCTATTTATACAATTCGTACGTTGTGTAAACTTAATAATTTTGGTGCCTACTTACTCATTCAAAAAGCTTACACATTCGCGGATTGCGGTAAACGTTTATTTGTCACATAAATATCTGGCTCTGTTAGGAACTGAAACAGAAACACCTTGCACAGCAGGCAAGATTACTATCACAGAGCTACAAGTTCATTGCAATAAATATAAGGAAATGTAAATATATAAAAAGTTATCACAGTACATTTTAATTTCCAATATATATATGACAAAAACTTTATTTGATCGTTAATTGAACGTTATTTGATCGGTGCACAGGTAAACTTGCAATGGCTCTTAGTTTTTAATTATAATTAGAATAAGAATTAACGCCATATTCAATTATACTGCCACGTGCCGATGGCGCTACTGACCCTCGATTGAGAAGAACATTTAAAACTTTCGAGCAAACGAGCTTCATCACAATTTTTTTTCCAACTGAGCGATAGTTAATTTCAAATGCGTAAAACTTTGTAAACTTAAGAGAGTCTCAAGTAAGACAATGTCTTTTAAACAACTAGGCCATTACTAATGTTAGATTTTACTGTATTATTTAGAATTTTTAAGCAATAAAAGGCAGATGAGCTATCAAGCCAAGTAATGGTAAGTGGTCTCCGCCTCAGTGTTCATCTGAAACACTAAGAGGATCTTTAACGATACGTTGCCGGCAAATGTAAGTAAATTCACAAATCTTTAAGACACCAAGAGAAACACGTCATTTAAATGGCGTACATTTTTTCCAGTTACATTTTACTATCTTCTTATGGGTTTGTTGCTGAAATTTTCGATCACGATGGTTGTTTAACTCACGCAGAGACCCAGTACTTTACTACAGACACTCTCTAAGATTTTTGGGCAAAGAAACTGAATATCTTCGACGTCTCTGAATCTTGCTTCGAATGATAAACTGAGAAGAACGTGCTATCCTGAATTAGTAATGAAAAAAATGTTGGCGACTTATTGTAATTGACCCAATTTTTTTGTAATAGTTGTCTTTATTCTTGATTAATCTACTTTCTGTCTGTTAATATTATTTTTCAACCATTAGCGAGCACAAACACGAAATCTTTTAATATGCTATATACGTTCGATTTTATTAAGTATCTTATCTTAATTCGTTCGCGGTTGCGCCGATCTCTTAGTCCTGCGTAACATGTATAGTACGTACATTTGGAGAGCTTGCCAAAGGGGGTGAGGAGGGGTACTGTGTAGTTGAAATTGCATGCATCCGTAGGGTTGGTACGCTTACTGATTTTTTTTATTTATTCCAAGTCCTTTGTCTAACTATATAAGAAGTACTGAAAGGAACAAAAGTTTTAAGAAGTATTGTAAAATGTTAAATTTATTTTTAAAAATTTCTTGTGCACTTGTATACACAAAACACTGTTATACGCACACACACACACACACACACACACACACACACACACACACAGCCCGGCAATAAAATTCGAACTGTCGCGAGTGCGATAGACACAACTGACGTAAAGTAAATAACAGAAAGTATTCCATGGTTAATAAATGTATAATTAACCATTAACCTAAATATAATTAAAAATAAATTTAAAAGATGTGCTGAGGAGTTGCTTTCTCTGTTTCTTCTCCTCAATGTTAAAGCACCTTGTCAAAACGGTACTAGAAGCAAAAGATGAAGCACAAGTGTATTTAGAGAATATCTAAATTATTTTGAAACTGAATTTTCTATCGGCTCTTCCCTATTGGTTGACAACGCATTTGTAATGTCTCTAATATCAGAAATGTGTGAACGGATGCTCTCCCTTACTATTACATAGTTGGCTCCCGGCCACAGATAGGCACTAAATCACAATTTTTTGCCACTCACACTACCCGAAAACAGCAATATATGCAGAAAATAGAATAAAACTCTTATCATCACCATTGGACATGACTGTACCAGCTGGGTCTGGCTTGTGAGCCGCGAGTTTGGCGTGTACCGAGCTCCTTATCATTGAAACCAAGCCATCGATTACTCATAGCCCAGTTGTAAGTGACCTTGTCTGCCGAGCGAAAGGTCCCGGGTTCTCAATGTTTGTTCTCAGGACATGGGTGTTTCTGATGTATATGTATATTTGTGTATGTCCACGTCACCCTCAACACAGGGAATCCTGGTACGGGGCTGTGAGTGTGTAAACGTTTTTGTACCCTTTCCTACGCATTCAAATTCATCAAAAGATTCCCTCAAACATCGAATTGAAAGACAGTAGATGTTGGGTGTCGCAGTGATTCTCAGGATATCCTGTTACTAATGTCGAATGTATATAAATTTTTTTTTTAATGTCTTTCCTTATATATTACTAGAAAATCGCCTCGGCTTTGCACGTGTGCAGTACGCTAAGCAAAGAAACATTAACAATGTTTTCATTTCTAGTCATGCAATAAAATTATAACTGATCGCTTTCTGTAAATGAACGATATATGAGAAAAACCATTATTAGGGGCCTATATGTATTAACGTAATAGAACAGAAAACAATAGTTGTTAGAATTTTTGTCTGTTTATCTGTGCGTTTGTTCACGCTAATCTCAGAAACGGCCTTACCGATTTAGTTCTGGTTTTTCACTAATATATTTGCATGAAGCATCACCTAAAACTTAAAGTTTGTTATTAATTAATTTAAAGCAAAGCGGATACTATTTCTTAGCGTAAAGCGCAGTTTGCTAGTATCAAATAATCGAGTCATTGTATGACTCAATCAATTCACATGAATGTCATGAAGTCATACCAATGACGTCCCCTTGGTGCCCTCACCAATATCACAGAACCACTGCCCGCTCTAAAGGTCACAGATATATTTAGTGGGACGATTCGCATGTAAATTAAATAAGTTAATGAAATGAAAAAGCTGAGAAATGTATGTAAAATGTATTGCTTTTTTTCATTAACATTTTGGCTAACGCGTTACAAGTTTTTGAATACAAATGTTGAGATTTTTTGTTTATTGTTAGCTGTTTAGTGAATAGAATGGGGCGTTCCTTTATGTAAAACCATTTTTATGAAATAAGTGTTGATACCATGTATGATGGTATATTCCTTTACACATGCATAGCACCCGTCTCCCTCACACATAGGGAACATGCATATTCAATATAAATATATGTAGTACCAATATACAGGGTGAATTTTTTGCTTCCCAGATGTCAACCCTTATTCGCGACAGTATCGAAAGGTGTAGAAATACAGTGTGTTTTGTTTTAAATCAACGGGTTCGATTCCTAGCTGAGAATATTGATTTGTCAAAAATCGAAAGATACAGTTTTAGTTTTCATCTAAATCGGGCCCGTGACTCCTTTGAGTATTTTTCGCTATTTCTCATAGTTTCAGATTTAGCTATCCACATCCACTTAAAAAATTAAACTCAAAGAGCCACGAATAATGATGAAAATAAATTGCATATACAGTAAACAGACAAATGACTAGCGGCCCGTCCCAACTGTGTTCGTGTTGAAAGGTTTGACCGAAATAATGTACCATTTAAACGGTAAAAGATTTTTTGAAATAAGTGCCTTGATTCCGAAGATATACCCTCTCCAAATACTTAAGCAAAATTCACACTCTGTCTTTATAACATTAGTATACTTAAGATTCCATCAGGGTTACGTTATTTCACCAGATATACCAAACCGCTCCCGTGAACACGTTGTTGGTGGTACAAGAGGCTTCATTCCTCTCAATTATCAAGTCTATGCTACCCTTACTTGTCCGTGTTTTAGAGATATTAAAAAAAAGAAACAAAGATCAGTTCACAACTGCTATTTTTTCCTATGTTTTACAAAACCGTCTAGATGGATTAAGAGCACTTCCTAAATTATTTCGTTTGATGATACAAACACTTTAATTACTGGATATTAAACTTTAATCGCGTTGAAGTTTTTAACTTTCTAATTCTGTTGTATCACGAGCGCCTGTGAAGGATTTAATGTTTCCTGAATGAAAGCGAGATTAGATTAATTGTGCGATATAACTGTGAACATGATTCTGTAACTAGGATAATTTGTATGCCTATCTTCAACTGTTTGTCTACTACAGACGAGCATAGACGAAAATTAATATAGCAGCACATTTCTCAAAAATGAATATTAATTCTATACACCGTCTTCATCACTTCAAGGCGTCGTCTTACTAGGTAAATCTATTTGTAAATAAATAATAATTAGTGACATGTATAGTTTTGTACACTGTATATTACTCAATAGTGCGTAAAGAATCTTATACGTTATCTATCTTGTCACATTCTTTCTTACCTTCTTCTCATTTCCTGGTCGACAACGCATCAGTGATACCTTTGGTCTTGTTGATGTCCATGGGCGACGGTGACCACTTACCATCGGGCGGCTCGTCTGGTAGTTTGTCGGCTTTTAATATAAAAAAAAGCTGCAGCACGCGAGAATCTTCTAGGGAAAAACGAACTTTTATTTTGATGTACAGCGGTGAACATAAAGTGGAGAACGATGTGGAAAGACATTGGATAAACGTAAATATAATACGAGTAGGCAGTGTTATTCAATCGAACAATGACTTCCGTTACGTTACGCTTTTTTGCCACGCGACTACTGACGTATCTATTCCTATACCTACCGGAGAAAGAGGCAACGAACTCGCTAATCTTTCAACCGAATCGTATAATGATACAACAAAAGAGCAGACTAGCCATCTGAAGATATGTGATCTCTACCACCCATTGGCATCTGTAACACCAAAGGCGTCACCGACGTGCAAAGACAGAAACGGAGAGTTAGCTTATTGCACCGATACTAAATGTAAAACTTGAGAAATACCTGACAGTTAATTCTAGCAGGAGCTGATAAAAGACACTGCCACGTAGGAGTACCCCAGATACTGCTACTGTACTAGTATTAAGCTGGTTGGTATAGAATCCAACGACATTCAACCAGAGGGACTCTAGACACTATAGCCTCACTATAGACTCTGGACACTATAGACTCTAGACACTATAGCTTCACTGTAGACTCTGGACACTATAGACTCTAGACACTATAGCCTCACTGTAGACTCTGGACACTATAGACTCTAGACACTATAGACTCTAGACACTATAGCCTCACTGTAGACTCTGGACACTATAGACTCTAGACACTATAGCCTCACTGTAGACTCTGGACACTATAGCCTCACTGTAGACTCTGGACACTATAGACTCTAGACACTATAGCCTCACTGTAGACTCTGGACACTATAGACTCTAGACACTATAGCCTCACTATAGACTCTGGACACTATAGACTCTAGACACTATAGCCTCGTCTGTTAACTAGTGGACTGCACGGATAGCGACGATTGGTTAGCTTGAATTAAGAACGTGTGGAGTCCCCTATACCCCAACATTTTAGCTGGATAGCCAATCAGACAGACCTAACCAGGATTATAAAGTGATGGTTTCTTTCATATCCAAGCGAGCCGACATCACTGGACTCCACCCAACATCGCAATGTAAACATTTTTATTTTATCTCAAAACTTATGGTGTGGTAATGAATAATCTACGAACAAACTACAAACAATTCACCTCTTATATCAAACCTTTTTTTACATTTTGTCCGTTTAACATAGTTAGACTACTTTGTAATATTATTACCAAAGAAAAAATTGTCGAAATATTTTTAACAAGATCCCTAAAGCATATTCGACTCGCAGAGGCTAAAATGCGCATCCCAATGCATATTTCACACCGATAAATCCAGTCTAGAATTTATTTTACGACCATAACGTCACCAGTGCTGACCTCAGGGCGATAAAAAGTTTTTTCTGCAATAATTCGTGCGCGCGACAGCCCTGCAGTCGCGGATCTGCAATAGTGCTGCATTATTGCAATTTTAATGGCCTCCTAAACAAACGGGTTGATGGCTGCCAGTATGACCGGCCTCGGGGAGAATCCTTTCAAAGTTACACTACTTTCGCAGAACTTTTATGTGCTATTGTGACCACACTATACTTGGATATTTTCAATAGGAACATACTGGCTGAAGGCTCTCTTTTTATCTGAGTAGACAAATAATTGTAGCGACATCTGTGTTTTAATTCATTTATCATACAACAAATGACCTTAATGAGAAATTAAAATCGTTATTATGAAATTATTTTGCTGTTATCAATTCTAAATACTTGGATATGGAGAGGTGTTGGTGCTGTCAAGTTTATACATATAAGTAATTCAAACATGAAGCTGAGAGAAACTGTAAAACGGTGGGTGAAATCCCATAAACTCCCAACCCGTATTTGACCAGCGTCGCGGCCAATTTGTAAATAAACCAAGTCTTTTATGAAGTAACCGAAAACAACTGAGTTATTGTATATGTGACGTAAACCAACAATAACCTACTTGGAATCTAAGTATATAGAAATAATAAACAACACACGCACATCCTCACCCTAGGATTTCCTGTGTTAAATTAAATACATGCACAATTTGACTAAACAAACACTGTTGACGCGAGAACAAACATTTATCTGTCACATAAATGTTTAATTTGATCCTGATAGATCCTTGCACCCCACAGGCTCATTGCTTACTTTATATTTATAATAGTTTGAATACTGATGATGTTAGATGGTGGAATTTATGCAGTTAATCAGGTATAAGTTAGCACACAGATAAAATATAATTTTGTTTTTTTTTTCATCTCGATTCAAATTCAAATTCAAAATCATTTAATCATATAGGTATTTAGTAAATACACTTATGAACGTCATTTTTTGCTTCTACCGCCGTTTCGAAAAGGTGATTTAACAATGAGGAGAAGAAACGGCGAAAGAAACTCCTCAGCACAATAGCGATAATCGACAAATGATAATCGGGGCATCTTAAAATATGGAGATGTAAGACTTTAAGCAATATCGCCACTTATCATACCTTACTCACACATACTCATATGTTACTTTCATATCACTCACTGTAATTTTGAATAATTATCAGAGGATGTGTACACATTATGTCTATCTTCTGCAACCCTAGCTAGAAAACTACAATGAAAATTAAATAAACGATAAATTCTTCGAAGCGATAACTCTACCGCCGTTTCGAATCTGCAATAGCTGTACATTATTGCAAGTTTAATGACCCCCTAAATAAACTGCTTGATGACTGGTGCTGCGCTGTCTGTCGCCGTTTTGTGCGAACAGAGAATCGCGGCCGTTTCATGCTTAGGAAACAATACTTTTTACTACGGTAATGGTATTCGTAAAATGTACATTTTAAAGCGAAATTTTAAGCGATGAAGCGCGATTGACGCCAAATTGCGGTGACTCAGAGAAAACTTTGACAGATGACAAATGACAAATAACATTTGATAGTAATTCATCACACACCTTACGTCCTATCCGCTATCTTATATGGATATATATGCATATACTATTTAATATGGACGTCTTCATAAGGCTGTCAATTACGTTTATTATTTTTTTTGTTTCCACTAATTATATTGTATCGCTCTTCCTGAACATCGAGATGGAATACTTCATTTGACTTAGCTAGCGTGAAAAATGAAATTGCTTGAACTTTCTTTGGGTTGAAACTAGAATGTCTGTAAATACTTCGTCCCTCAACTCCCAGTCGAAGAACAGAGTCAATATCCCCCAAACACACACACCGACAAATACACCTCGGTCCTCTAAGTCCTTTTAATAACTTTTACATTTCAATACGCTTTCACACATAATATTGATACGAAGTTCATTGCAATAAAAGCTGACGCAGGTGATGTTTCTCTAAATACAATTCCTACACTCGACGATCAGAGTCTTCTTGCAATGCAATGCAAAGAAAAATGTCAATAAAATATATATTATTATTTAATATTTATTATTATTATAATTCTATTGTTTTTACTTTATTTATTTTATTTAAAGTATCTATATGTAGCCAAGATATGAAAATTTTTTGAATGCCTGATCAAAACGAGTTATTGTGTCGAGTGCGGTTACTACACGCGAAGATTAAATATACAGTACTTCTAAAATAGTCAGTAGTGTACAAAAAATAAAACTGATATATTTAAAGATGCATGAAAAATACTTTGACAAAATATTTTTATTTATCTCGTTATTATCTATTGTTATTCACAATTAGGGTTGTCACCTAATAAATAAACTTGAGTGACAACTTGAATAATGAAGCACGAAGTTAAAATATCGAAAAACTATTTTTATTTATTTCGTTATTTTTCTATTGTCATTCATAATTAAGGTTGTTACTTAATAAATAAACTTGAGTGACAGCTTCAATAATGAAGCACGAAGTTAAAATATCGAAAAACTATTTTTATTTATCTCGTTATTGTTTATTGTCATTCACAATTAAGGTTGTCGCTTAATAAATAAACTTGAGTGACAGCTTGAATAATGAAGCACGAAGTTAAAATATCGAAAAACTAATTTCGTAAAATATTTATTTTCCTAAGTAGGCAAATTGATGGACTAAAAATGATTATTTGTATAATTTTTCATGGTTATTTTTTATTATGGATTCAGATTATTACAGACAATGTGTTTCAAATTTAACTCAAATTTACGCCTCATTATTCAGTTATTTTTATGATTCGAACTCCACTTTGTAAAATCATTGAGCATGGAAAAGGCATGGAAGCAGAAACAGAATGTTATAATATATGAACTTAGCTTCCCTGCTCATTATATGCCTAGAACGTTCATATGTAATACTAGAACTGTACATAAAGACTATAACAGATGTATTTCTATTTCTGAGGATAACGCTGTCTCTTTTTGCAACTGGCAAAAACACATTTTGCAGAAATACAGTCGTTCCGATACAAAAAAAGGAGGCATCGTAGGTACAAATATTTTATCCTAAACTTGAAGTGTTATTTTGCTAAAGAAAGAAAGAAGGTCACAGTTTAATTTGATCGGAGTCATTCTGATCTATTGTGAACCGGCAACCGATTTTCTGTGCGTAGCTTCCTAATGAAATTATGTGCTGCGTCAGATAAAACCTTTTCTGCGAGACAAAAGCCATTCTTCAAGCGACGTCGATTTTAATTTGCGATACTAGATTTTATTAGAGAGGACGATAGTGAAAAGAATAAAATGGCTTACAATATATTGGCGCTGCATAGTCAGATTGGTTTAAAAATTCAATCTTTTATTGTAATGATTTTGTAAAGATATTTTAAAGCAAAAACTTTTAAACAAGAATATTTTAAATAAACAATAAACGTTTACACACTCACACCCCCGCACTAGGATTCCCTGTGTTGCGGGTGGCATGGACATAAATAATTATCACATCACAAACACCCATGACCCGAGAACAAACATTTATCTGTCACATAAATGTATACCCTGGTCGGGCATCGAACTCGGGACCCCACGCTCGGCAGGCAGGGTCACTACCAACTGGGCTACGGGGTCGTCAAATCAAGATATGATTAGTTTGTCTATTAAAACAGTATCCTGGAGGTGTTGAGATTTTTTTTATCAAATAATGTGATATACTGGATCGGCGGAACCTAAACTGAACATTGAGACTTAAAAAACATTTCACAATTAAAGCCTTTAAAGCAGAAGAACTTTATATAAAACAACCGGCTGTTGGTGAAGGTGAAGGTGAGATTGAGGAGAATAAAAGTTACACATATGTGAGAACTTTAGATAATGTTTTCCAAAGTTCGTGAGCTCTCATAATCTTCCAATCCATAGATCCCGCATGACAAAATAATACAATAAAAAGTTCGTTGAACATAAAATTCATAAGTTGATTTAAAAAATAATATATTAATTACCAGCAAACTGCTTTCGCTTCGCTTCAGAAAAACTACCTTACGCTTAGAAATACCATCTGCATTGTTTTAGGACTGGGTTTTTTACGTTCTGCGAATGAGAAATATATATATATATATATATATATATATATTAATTCATAATTTTTATTTATGTACGGATTAGCGATCAGTTAGTTATTTATTAGAATTTTATTATATGTATAAATTTCGATAGCTTAAACATTTATATTGACAAAATATTTATCTGTACCGTTAGACGTACGTTATTCGTTATTATTTACTTGATGTTTTCATTGGTATTTGTATCGTTGGTGATTATGCCCTTAAGAAATAAATATATTTACATTATTATATTTATATATATTACATTGACAACAGTTCTATTGGTGAGACGTATTTTTAATATCTTGACTATGATTTGTGTGCTGATTTAATTTTCTTAGAGATCTAGCATCACCAACGAGTTCAATTTGTTTTATGATGTCGCTTTTTCTTATTTATAGCAGATTCGACAGCTGAATAAATAAATTTATTCAAAAAACTCTTCACAAGTTGTCCTCTCAAGGTGAAAGGCATTGAGACGCCTCGATCCATCGGTATACAATATAAGACAAACAACCCCGAAAGATGTTGTTACGAATTCTGTATCTCAAGTTTTGTATCTTATAAATGTCAAAAATTTAAACAAAAAATCCAAAAAGTTAACGATACATTACAAATTGTCAAAATACTAATAGTTAGTAGGTAAAATGATAGTTCCATCTCAGAAAAGCTGTACATAGATTGTCCTGAATAGAATATTACATATTAAACAGAAAATAAAATGGTACCGTATCGTATCCGATTCGAGCTCAATCTAACTAGCACAGCCTATGTTAGTGTCGAAACAACCTTTATTGATTTTCATACAATAGAACACTGCAATGTACTACCACGTTATATATAACCGGCAGATGCATTTAATCCTAAGCGTAGTTTAGATATCGACAAAGCTGTTCAAGCGAAGACAATAACGATGGTGAAGAAGAATGACAGGACAAATAAAAATGTTCGAGAGAGATATAAAATATTATTTAGGAGATTGAAACTGTATTTGATTCTGATTCCAGATAAGGCATTCGTTTGACTATACAGGGTCGTAAAAAAGCAAAAAGCGTGGCTTCCCCAAATTATTGATCTAGTTGGGAAATATACATACGTATATTATGTTTGTTAAGGTTCAAAGACTATTACTAATTAGGTAGTTGAGCGAATTTGAAGTATCGCAAACACGCATTAAGTCTGTTCACGCTCATGCCTCTTATTAAACACTTTAAATAAAGATAATTTACGAAGATGCGACAAGCCCTAAATTAATGCATATATTTTCCTAATCAGGTTCAATTACAATCATGTAAAACAAACTCATTTCCCCAATACCTCGATTTACATGCTTCTCACGGACATAGCTAACTAACGTCACGTCGTTTGCCACGTCTGGTTTTATTATCTTAAGAGTATTCTCTCTTGGTCCAAACTACAGAATGGTTAGTTCAAACGAGAGCTTATGAATAATTTAATCTTTGTAATTAATTATTCCAGAGAATTTACGTTTCATTTTAAACTATACTGATAATCTTACTGGAGTTAGCAGCTCCATTTGTTATAGATTTTGAGGTCTAAGCGGCTCCATCTTTTCTAGACTGTCAAAGCACACACCACCCAGTTTAATCCCGACAGTATTCGTGAACGACAGTACGTTTCTTTATCTGGCTGGATAGTTTAGTTGCCATCCTATTTCTAGTATCAACAGTTAATTTTTTTAACGTTGCCATCTGGTTAAAACACAAATCACTTGCTTAGTCCGGCAGTGTGTCGGGCATGACTACTGTTTGGTGACGTCCAGGGGCGGCGATGACCACTTACCACGGTATGCCGGGTCTATGTAACACATGAACTCAAGAAGACAGTATATATCATAGCAGATTATTCACGCACCAACATTTTTCATCTTAGACAAACTTAGTAAATTTTGTGTTTAATCAGTAGAACTAAAAACGTAATAGATACACACAAAGATAGTGAATTAATGACCAAATTTAGGTCATCGTTGCGTATCAACACAGTTTAGTTGTGAGATTGAAATATGTTTGCGTGTTATGAAGTACCGAAAATTAGGTATTATGCATATTTGTAACATTTTTGGTTTCACCATGAAACCGTATACGTATAAAAATTTCATCGCTCGCCATGTATGATAAAGCCACTGGTTTAAATGAAGCTATTGGTCTGAAAGTCGTTATGGTAAAACAAAGTGTAATTTAAATGGGGTTGGCTTCTTAATCGCCCCTCTATTTATGTCACACACATTTATTTGTCCCCCAGTATCACCTTAGCCATTGCAAGTGATTTATCTTTAAAATTAATCGCTTGTTTAATATGAAAAAGCAATCCACCAGTTTTACTGCGCTCACTGAAGTTAAATGGAATGGCCGATCCGACTCGAAGGACCAACAATAAATATATGCGTTGCACGATTCTGATACCCGTTTATTCAAAAACAATTTGAGATAAATTAGGGAGAAATTTCTTTTGAATTTTTGAATTGATAAATACCACTAGCTAAGTTAATCTGGTTAAGTGGTGGATAAGTTATTTGTCTCGTTAAGTACCATCCTCCGCCTAAAATTTAATCGGGAAATATTTTAACGTTTAATAATAACAGTGCAGAAGACTCGTTGAAAAATCAACTTCTTCTTTCTTTACCGACAACGCGTAAGCAACACAGTTGTACAGGAGCATGATCGGTAGTTACCACTTGTCATGACGTGTCTCCTTGTTACTGTTTTCAAAAAGTTGTTAGAATTGCTATATGCGTTTTTAGATTCCGCAGAATGTTGTAATTGATTTTGGTCACAAGTAAATACAAAATAATTAAGTAAATTTTAGCAACAGACATCTTACATGAGGGAGTTTCTGAGTGAGGGAGGGAGGAGTTTCTGAACAATAGGTGCACAGTACGATTGTTTGCAGCGTATACATCAAAAATGCATATAGGTACAGACAGACGAATAAGTATTTTCGTTACTTTGTAGAATAGATAACATTATTTTATTTATTTTACATGCATGCTATGTCAGCGTTAAAGCCGTTTGTCGAATCATTCAAACCATTATGAGCTGTAACCTCTGTCAAATAATACATAAAATGGCGTGAGCCAACCTCGTCGGAGGGGAGAGTGAACTTGGTTGATGGATGATCGCAAACTTTCCTGTATTAACCTTACTTACAAATTTTTGATTTAAACTTGAAGGCTAAAGAGGGATTAATTTTTATTTGAGGCTCACTTGTTATTGACATGGAAGTATACGTAGCTCCGAGCGTGCAAGTCACGTTGGCGCTAACCGACTCCAACATCCCATGGATACACTCAAATATAATTACATTATATCTGAGTCACGCTATGACGGCACGTATTAACATTTTGTTTGTAGCGAGCAAATGTTTTCCAAAAGTCGAATTTCTTAGGTTTCATCTGCTATTTTTCAACCGTCCTACTAAGAACTAAACGGGAAGTACACCGTCTCAAAAACAGGAATTTTCCAAATCGCTTTATCAGTGTCGGAGTTCTGAGGTGACAAACATAAAAAAAATACAAACGAGTTGGTAACCTTCTTCTTTCGTCAAATCAGTTAAAAATTTACGTTTGAACGAACGATTCGTATACTGTAATGTCTATAGTGAGTTGGAGAACGACGTAGAACTATAAATCTTATAGTTTTAGGATACAAAATATATTTATTATTTGTTTCGTTCGGTTTTTAATATACACGATATTGTATGTAAATGCCTTTACGTACGACATCAACGTCATTACGAAGGCATTATTACTGTAGTTCTTACAAATAAATATTATACAATTGTTTAATAAAAGTGCCAGCAAATCGTATACTATAAATTGTTCATCCCTCGTTATATCCGCTGAACTGGCGTCAATGCTACACGCAAAGCAAAGCAGTTTCGACTTGACGTTACTGCACAGAGAAACTTTTCAAAATGTGAGAGCGCTGCGATTGTGATATTATTTTGACCTTGGTTTGGATTTCGGATATTGATTCTTAGGAAGACTTTAATTTTCTTTTACGTTTAAAACTGACTGTATTTTTAATAAATTTAACGAAAAAGGAGGTTTCATAACTTCGGTATAGATCGGTGTATCCGAACCTTTTTTCGTTCTCATAATAAAAACCGATATCAACACACCTTCTCCAAAAAATGTGTCCCGTTCCACTTAAGATCTAGCACCTTAGTAAGTTCTTAGTTAAAGGGTTCATTTAAAAAAATATATGTTAATAGCCGACAAACGAGCAGACGAGCCACCTGATGGTAAGCGGTCACCGTCGCCCATGAACATCGACAAGACCAAAGGTATCACTGATGCGTTGTCGACCAGGAAATAAGAAGAAAGTAAGAAAGAAAGTACTGTCTCTCAAGCCCCTAGCCGGGACACGACGAGCCGTTTGGCGGCTGACTCAAGTGGGAGGGTGGTAACTAGCCAGGTGGGATTCATGGAAGGATAATAATAATATTAATGACTTAATAATAATTTTGATATCCAATCCTCACGCGACATATATTACATATAGTGGATCAATTTTGATCTATAATATTTACTGCTTTTTAAGACCTACTAATTTAACATATGGGAATCCATATAGGATATACCTATTTGTAAGCACCGTCATGGATTTATCACGGAGCCGATCTCCTCGCGCTTTTTTTTCCCACTTCTTATATTATATTTCAGTAATTCTTGAGTTATAAATACTGTTTACAGGTATTATTTATTTATATAACCGTTTACATTCAGACATGCTTGAAATATAATCTATAAATATAAAAAATTCTAACTGATCGCCCTCTGTACGTTAAGGAGATATGACAAAAACTACTATTACCGGCCTTTATTAACGCAATAGAACCCATAACAATAGTTGTTAGATTTTTTGTCCGTTTGCCTGTTTATCTATTTGTTTGTGCGTTTTTTCGCGCTAATCTCAGAAACTGCTTTTCTGATTTTGTTACGGTTTTCACAAATATATTGCGGTAAATGTATTAAGTGAAGTTTTATTTCAATCTCTCCATAAATAAAAATGTTATGAATGAATATATGTATTTTTAATTCACAACACGAGAAAAACCCAGTGTTATAACAATGCAGGTGTTACTTCTAAGCACAAGGTCGTTTTTCTGAAACGAAGCGAGGGCAGTTTGTTAGTTGGGAATCAAAAGCTATCCCGGGAAAAGGGATATTAAATAAGTACTTATTTCACAGAAACCTTTTCACTGCTGAACTCTGTGCATACTTAACGAAGTTATACATTATAATAAAATCGTTTAGCTTAACGCGAAGACTTCACATAAATACACAAGGTAGTGCGCGATGTGTTTATACATAAATAAGTATCAAAATATGAATAACATTTTTGGACACACGATGATACAGTTTTACGGTCGGACATTATATAGCCGAAAAGAGGTCTTGTTGGACGCAAAGATAAGTTTTGGTATACGGCAACGAACGAAGCAGGCGCGTGCATCTGAAAAATGTCAACGTAGCTTCGAGCGGCAAGTCTGACTCCGATGAGGATGACCGACTATCGCGGGCGGGTCAAACGACACTGATGGAATCATTTCCTGTATTTACATACCAACACCGAACGCAGACTCGGAACAGAAGGACGTAAGCACCAAGTAACATTTTTATTGGTATTTATAATTTGCTTTATGGATTTATGTAAAAAAAAGGAAGGAGAAGGAAGGAAGAAGAAGAAGAGAAGAAAAGGACACACTTAAATAATAATGGCTCTTGAAATAATAATAGTTCTTTACGATTGCGTCAGAAATTTTTGTAATATACTTAGTATTTCATCTGCTGACCCATATTACATACGAGTACATATTGTAATCATAAAATTCATAAATGTATTTACAGAATACCTTTATGATTAAATAATTTTGAATTTGAATTATATACATACCTGTTTGGTTATTTGTCTTTACAGATAATTTTCTTAGATAATATTATATAAAAAAGTTAAGTGCCGCTACATACAGAGAGGGAACGGGCTTGTGTCCGTTCGATACAAGGAAATCAACCCCCATTAAACTCAGAAACTACTAAGTTAAAGTTTGAACAGATTATGGTATAAATGAGTCCTTAATCTTAGTTAACAGGAAAATCTTAATGATGACATTTCTAAGTCATTAACTTTTCGTAATAAACGGGAAATATTCGTGAATATATTGGATATAGTCCGTTGTCTCATTAGTATTCAGATCGGAATCGACAATACATACATTATATTGCACACATATCGATTTACTATTATTGTATATTGGATACAAATCCCCATAAAATTGTATAAGTTAATACTCTACTAAATATAATTTATGTTATTATGCCAGTTTATTGTTGTAGAACTATGATATCCACTGTTAGTATTTTTTTATATCCTGACATTTTTATTTTGTGTTAATAGCCGATAAACAATCAGACGAGCCCTCCGATGGTTAGTGGTCACCGTCGCCCATGGACATCAGGGAGACCAAAGGTATCACTGATGCGTTGTCGGCCAGGAAACGAGAAGAAGAAAGAAAGTACTGGCTCTCAAGCCCCCAGCCGGAACACGACGAGTCGTTTGGCGGCTGACTCAAGCAGGAGGGTGGTAGTAATATTTACCGGTAATAATATTAATTACCTAATACTAATATTGATAATATAATCTTCATGCGAAGTCCTACCACCAAGCGGGCTGGCTTCTGTGGCCTTTTACGACACCCTGTTCTGCCGGCATGGGATTAGGGGGAGTAATCTAGGACGTCCCAATACGGCCAAATATTCAACATTCACATATCCATTAGTTCGTAATACGGTAACTTCCAATGTTGTGCCTTCGATGGGAAAACTGTTGATGGCGCAGCGGGCTCTTTATAACAACACTATAATTAATCGTTTAACAAGAGAGAAAAGTTAGTTTTTGTTGCGAGTGCTGAGTTGGAGGTTCGAGCAACCGACTCGAATGCTGGAATTGGCAGTTAAGTGTTTTGAATATTGAATCGTTCAACGTTACAAGAATATTTTATTATAATTGGATGTATTTATGAATTAATGAAATATTATTAATATGTAATTAATGCAGTAAATATGTATGTATATATAATTTGCAATAATTTGATTAAATAATGTGTAATATAATATACGCAATAAAACCAACGCATTAGGTGCATCTGTTATGTTAGTTTATTTATCATTTCATTATATAATGGTAAATAAAATTAACAAAAAAAAATAAAAAAAAAATCGCTAGTCTCATGTGACATGTATAAATAAAAAAATGTAATATGAAGGAAAAACATTTGTGACCAGAGTATAACCATCTTCATTAGGATCACCACTGACACAACAGACAAACCTTGCTCGAGCTGGAGATGTTAAGTAATGGATGTGCCATTATTTCATTGAAATCGTCAAATACAATGTACTTTACCACCAGCCATATTAATTTATACCGTTAATGATCGGAACGATCTGCCCGCGGCGGTGTTTCGGACCCATTACAGTGTTTTAGGGTGTTTTATAAATTAACGCACTTTACTAAGGCTACATCGCCACATACTAGCGGATGGATTGTAGTCGAGCCTTTACTCGTAATGAGTAAATAGAGTACACAGTCGACTTTATTAATGACCAGCTGTGCCCGCGACTACGTCCGCGTGGAATTTAACAAAAAAGTTATTTAGTAGAAATAAAATTAGCCTTAGTTACTCCTTATTACATCAGCTACCTGCCAGTGAAAGTCCCGTTAAAATCGGTCCAGCCGTTTCAGAGATTAGCCGGAACAAACAGACAGACAAAAATTGTAAAAAATGTTATTTTGGTATATGTACCGTATACACATTCATATGCATGTAGTAAAAAGCGGTTATTTTAATATTACAAACAGACACTCCAATTTTATTTATTAGTATAGATTATTCTTTTCGTTGTGTCCAAGGTCGCGGTGTATAGGCCAACACGGCTATTGCCGAGAGAATGTTTAAACAGAAGCATTGCGCTAAAGTGTCTAAAGTTTGTGGCGTAAAGTTTAGAGTAGGATCAAGAAAAAATATTATTAGGGGCCTTCTTTGACGCAATAGAACACAAAACAATAGTTGTTACAATTTTTGTCTGTTTGTCTGTGCGTTTATTCGCGCTAATCTCAGAATCGATTTAACCGATTACGTTCTGGTTTTCACTTATGCATAAGAACCATTTAACACTTAAAGTTTGTTTCATAGCAATCTGTTCATTAATAAAAAAAGTTATAAATTAGTTTAAAATAATGTACCTAGGTACTGTTTGTTAGCGTAAAGCGTCTTTTCCGAAACGAAGCGGGGGTTGTTTGCTAGTTTACAATATATTTCTAATAAGAGCAGTCCAAGCATCCATCCGTGCATAAAACACGAGATCACCAACGCGTTGTAGAGTAAGATAAAATCCGTCAAACCGCTTGTTACCCAGCTGTATAGCAAATAACAAGTTAGAAATATTTCGCCATTCATATTGAAGGTTAGCGCAAATTAGCCATACGAATGTCAAGTGGATGAGAAAAAAATTAAAGGAACCAAAGTTTTAAAGAAAACAAAACCATTATCTGGTAAATAAAACCTAAATCATTTAACCATTTAGAAATTCATTGAATACAGTTATGAACGTAATATTTTGCTTCTGCTACCATGTCGAGAATATAATGTATAGAATATCGAGGAGAAAAAACAGCCTTCGGCCAGCCAAGTGAACCGCAAACAGATGAGTTGACTTAAGTCAATGATGGATTGAGTTCTTTACACCTTTTTACATTATGATAATGAACACACTCGCATACATTGCAGCCATATCCTAATGGAATCTTTCACATGCTAGGTCAACGATGCGTCCCAGACATGTAATTGCGTTCGGGAATAAAAGTGGGTGAATTGTAAAGACATTCACCACCGGTACTAAAAATATTAACACCATTATCCTCCACATTATGTTGGTCGACAATGCGTCGGTGATGTTGCAGCGAATGGGTATGACAATGCCCGAAAGTATAATAGTGACCACTGACCATAAGTAGTCTTTTATTCTCGTTAGTCGGTTTTTGACATTAAAGTTCATATATTATTGTAACGTTACGATCGTTAATAAACTAACTACGAATAAAACAGTCGATAACATCCCATGAGGACATACATAAAACCAAGACATATGCAAGCTCCGTGGTTTAAAATTTGTTATTATTTTACTCATGTAATCATTTTATGGGCGAGCTCTGGCGCGCCTTGGCACTTCGGACCGATCGAATCTGCGAGTACAGTGTAAGTACTACACAGAAGTTACATCTAACACAGAGTACTAAACATTGAGTTATCATACGAACTTTGTAGAGAAAGAAAGAAAACTATTTATTTTATACGGTTAAAGCGTAGTCTAATCGAGTCTGAACACTTTGCGACTAAAGATATTTAATTTGAAATATATGAATACCTTAGTAGTACTTAATAACAATTTTTCATACTGCTCAAAGTCTTAATAACTTCAATTTTTTTAATTTCACCATCGCTAAGAACATGTACCATCGCCCATAGAGCTCGTTGTGTTGTTGATTTAGATCAGATGTCCATGGTTCTTTTAGGTACTCACATTTTTTATATTTTTAAAGGGTATTTTAGTGGACAGAATGACAAATTTCAGTGACATACAAAAACGGGTAGATTGTATGTATAAGGGTGGAAACGGTATGAATGAGAACGATAACAACGGATCGGATTGAATAGAATAAAATAACATACCCTTTTTATCCCCTGCCCCTGTAATAATGTGGATGATGAGCAAGAATAGAGTTCTGCAAGGGGCTAGTTTCTTAGTAAAGTACCTATCTGAATGTATAATTTATAATTGTTGGTCAGTGATCGTATAACTTCTGAATGTCTTGTGTGATTGTAGTCAAAATTTGCAGTGATAATGATTTAGTTGTTGTTAGTTGGGTGTAACTTACATCATTTTCACACACGGTCTTATATGACCTCAGTAATATTGAACTCACACTTATTAAATATAATCTTTGTTCTAAAACTAAACAAGCCTGCAAAATATACGCACATTCCCATATTGGCGCCCAACTTGGGACTCATGTGAGTTCCAGCCATTAAAAAAATTGGAAGCAATTAATTTGAACCTCATAATAAAAAGAAACTAGTTACCACATAATCCTGTACTCCTTTCATCATTCCATTATACTACCAAAATCATATAAAACGTTCGACAGCAGTTTTGTGTGTTATGAAACAACAGCCATAACTTCCGAACGTTAAACCGATGTGTGTCAACGCACTGAGCAGAAATAACGCAACAACGCATCGCTTGTTTTGCGTTGTTATTGGTGAATCTGGATACAATAAAGGTATATTTACTAATATCCTACTTATAGGATGAAAAGAGGAACACATCTGTCTGTTTGTGGTATGTTTCAAACTTATTAAACCGTTATAAAGTAATTATGCTTTTGAGGGTAAATTAGAAGAATTATAAATTAAAATTTCGTCTCATCCAAACGAGTTATTTACTTGTTTAAAAAAAATATATACATACAACACTAATCGTTAAGCATTATAGATATGATCCTTCACAACTCTTAACTTCGCTCTCTTCGTTTCTGATCAACGCAATGGAGTGTGATCTAGATATCCTTAACATTATAGCCAATAATCCCTTACAACGTTTCTTATCTAATCCACCAATTGATATTAAATCACCGATATTGTTCGTACCGAAATTTAATACCTCAAGGGTAATAAATATCTAATACGGGTGGGTACAGTTAATCTCATTACAGTCTCTGCATTACATTCGCATGAGATTCACCATTTTTCTACAGAATTTCGAGATGGAACTATTTAGATCCGTTCATCATTGTAAAGTAGCCGAAAGAGTTACCGCTGAATGCGGCTTTTAGTTAGATTAAAGAAATGGTTGAAGAACTCGCCATACCTCTTAGCTTCTTCGATTACTGCAGCGAAAAATTAAGTACATTTTTAAAACGTTTTAAATTTCAAAGTTATTTTATATTGTCAAAGTTTGAATTATAAAGTTTATCCGTAAAGCAACTTCTGCCTAACAAAGTCTGTAGATAAGGTATGAGCAAATGAAGGCTCTTAACCGAGACATTTCAAGGGTGGTGGACTACAGTAGTCGATAGCTTAATTATGTATATTTATAAGTACTGTAATAGTAAAGGCGTAATAATTGATGGTTATTAATTTGATTCGTAATGTATATATTTCGTATGATTATTTTGCTGTACGTTATTGTGTTATAAGATTTGACTAATTTTCTTTCTAGTAACGATTATGTCATGTCGGGTTACACCGGCACTTTCATAATTCTTACGCTTACGAATTGTACCAGCACCAAAATATTGTTATTAATTTTTGTGGGGCGCTTCATGTTTACACCGTTTTATTGTTTGAGGTGTAGGTTTTAGAAACGATTTAAACTAAAGATTCATTGCAATAACAATCATCTAAAACATTCTTTGTTATTCTTTGTATCTGACTTTAACTTTCTTTCTTTTTGCCGTATTGGGGCGGCCTAGAACACTCCCCCTGATTCCACGCCGGCAGAACAGGGTGTGGTAAGAGGCGACAGAAGCTGGCTTGCTCGGTGGTAGGTCTTCGCGTAAGCATTATATTATCAGTATTATTATTGATACATTAATATTATTACTGGTATTATTATCTTTCCGTGAAGCCTTCCTGGCTAACCACCCTGCTTGAGTCAGCCGCCAACCGACTCGTCGTGTTCCGGCTGGGGGCTTGAGAGCCAATTCTTCCTTTCTTACCTTCTTCTCATTTCCTGGCCGACTCTAAATCCAATCGGATCACGTTCTATCTGTATGCGAAATTGCAAATGTTTACGATAAGATTTATTATAAGTTTACACGCTGGACTTTGGTTTTCTTTTAAAAAAGAGACCGATTAAGGATGCCGCGCTAATAAGTCCTGGTAGGCACTGATCGCGGTCGAGAATTGATATGAAGAACTGTCGAGAATACACCATGCATACATTGACATTTCCCTGTACCGACATAAGTGACAATTAAGCTTAAAATGGTATAATGTATACCCAGAATTTCGGATTGGACTTAAAAAAGAAAAAAAAATCGATATAAGAAACTAAAGGATCGTTAATAATATTCTGAAAAGTAAAATCAAGACATCCATCGATCGATTTAAATGTACAACACTACAAGCGATAATAAAAATAATACAGCAATAATGGACTTTCTAAAACATCGTGAAAAATACAAGGGAGAGTTGATAAAAATATCAAGTCAAATACTGTTGCGGAAAAAGGAAGATCGGATGAGGAAATAGTAGAATGCTCACAAGATTAAAGATTTATGTCTGAAACAATTAAATACAGATTCAGGTTAAGCGCATTTGTTTAGAATTTTCAGCGCCTTGTTTCAAATATTGTTACTTTAATGCACTTATTTATATCAGAATTTGTCTTAATATTCAGTCTTGTAACATTTAAAACCTTTTTTAAAGAGTCAAAATAAAAGCTTTCTTATTTTCTTTAGTAGAATTCTGTAGATAATTCCATTAAATTAATGTATATGTAGACAAATGCGATGCAAATGACGTTTTTCACTACAATAAAATTAGATGGTTACATAAGATACCTACGAGTACAGGATCTCTGTTCTGACAGACGTAGACTTAAGGTATTTGGGATTGCTACACGAGTCTCGATGACTTACGATTATTATGAATTATATTTCTCACTGGTCTATAATTTTAAGTACAAATTATATCAAATTAAAAGTTCCTTAAATTACTTTAGAAACTATTTTCATACAAATATGGGGAACTTCAGATAAAGAAATTATGTCGACCGTAACTGAAATTGCGTAACGTAAAATTCAGAGCTAAGAATAAGAATTTCGGTCGTCGAAAAATAACAAACGCCGAGTGATTACAAAAGCCTTAAATTTACACATAAAAAGAGGCAAAGAAGAATATACGCCACGGGTTGTTCTTTAATTCTTTATTTCATTCTTTAATCACCAAGTGTATTGATACCAAAAAGAATAACAGGAAGTCATTAGATTCAGAACGGTCAAAGCTGACGTGCCACCTTCTGCAGGTCTACCTTCGTCCTGCGTCGAAGTGGATGACTGATGGAATTTTATCAAAGAATTGGAAGTTTAAAAAGAGTGCTAAAAGTAAATATTAAACCTAATGAATAAAAACTCATGTATTAATTTAATTAATTTGTATTGAATATTATAAAAAAGAAACTAAAAAATATATTTATCAGTGAATTTTCAATTGTTTAAAAACAAATAGAACAATCCAAACGGAACAATTAATCTTTACGAGTAATTAAAAAATTTTAATGCTAGTAATGTAAAAATTTTATGCATCTTTAATTAATTCTAAAAATTATTATCAATAACGAATACGTTAATAAAAAAATAGGTTACCGACTTCGATTAACTTACCGAATTTAAAAATAGAGTTCGAGCTTTTGCCCTTAGGGATGGTTTTTTTTTTCAATGTTAATGGAGCCAAACGGGAAGTAATTGCTCTCAAATAAAAAAGGAACTTTTTAAATCGGTTAATAAACGACGGAGTTGTGAGGAACAAACATAGGAATACTAACAAATTGAGAACCCCCTCCTTCTGAGGAGTTCGTTAAAATCTATTCATGAAGTAAAGTTGCTCAGACTTAGCCTATTTCATTCCTAATACCTAATTTCATGTTAATAAAGATAAAACTTTTATCCAAGTTAGTCAGTTTTCTGGAGCAAAACTTTACATTCACATAAGTTAAAATGAAACGATTCCAGTAACCCACATAGTTCAAAACGACTGAATAGCTCTTCAGTCGAAAATTCAAGCCTAGTAGATTCAAGCCTACGAAGCCATGTGACACGCATGTGCTCATGTGGCACTGACAACTGAGAACGGGCGGCCGTTAACAATAACAATCGGAGACGATGTCTATCGCACCACGGGTGCCTATATACATTGGCGGGTC
>PDGT01000006.1:630956-642155 GCA_003671415.1 Megathymus violae | reverse complement strand
CCCCACACACCCGCGTACACGCACACACACAACCTCTCATCTAATGTGTTCTGCCAAATGATCTGTTCCGAATATTAAGTTGTCTGTGGAGTTGAAAACTGATAGTCATCTGGTCTGATTAATCCGAACTATACATACATCATCACCAGTGATGTTTTCTGGATTATCATAACGAATTATTTATTTTTACGATTTACGATATTGAAACTGATAAAAAATAATCGATTAAAATCCTGGATGAACTCTAAAAATTACCTAAAACTAAGAATTTTGTTTACAAGATAATATACGGACAGTTTGAAAGTTATTTCTGTGTAATCAAAGCGTTGTACAGGTTTTCTATTACCGGATGCGTGCGCTCCGACCCCTCACGGGGCGGTTAATTGAGCCAAAAGCCACGTGGGAGCAATTATTTACCTTCAGGTAACCACGTGGGTCCGTAACCCTTCACAACGCTTTATATGGCAATAAAACAGACATATTCATATGCAAAATCAAATACATCTTTATGTTTCATAGGTTTACGTTTACATCATCTGTTTTAATACAACTTTTCTGAAAGCTTCAACTATTGCTTAAACTATATAAAACTACATGCGATGCAATGCGGAGGAACGAACTAAAAATGAAGCAATAAGAATGTGAATTTACAGACATTCGGAGGTAATGTTTCTGCTTTGAGAGGACGGTGAGAAAATCAACTCTAATGAAACAGCAATAAAGACTAAATCTCTACGCAGTACTATTTAAATGTAAGACAGGCGCGACAGTGAATTCAGGATGTGCTTTCGGGTAAAAGCACTAGGTTTTTATACAAACACTAAACTATATATTTTGCAATTATTTATTACTTTTGAAGATTTTAACATAAAAATTTATAATTATTAACTACTGATTGATGAAATAGTTAAAATAAAATTGCTTTGCGAGATCGTATGGAGAGAACATTTTGTCACATGATAATTCTACTTAAAATTTGTGTCGAACATAATAACAATTATAATAAAACAATTCTACAACAGCTGCACTATCTACGGGAAGCAGTGCCTGGTAAAAAATAAACGAAATTGTAGCATTCGAGCGGTCCAGCGCCGACACCCAATATCTAGGGCACGTGATTCGCAGACACACGAGGCAGCATGATCTCAACTCGACTCACGTTAGACACAAACAGGAACAGTCCAAGAAAGTCTTATCTCGTCGATGAAATTAAAACACACAGTTAACAAAAACCAGCCGCCGTTACGTTCCTGAAGCACGTTGATCGCGAATTTAGATCTCGCGGAGTCCTCATTTGGTAAACTAGCGTACCATCGCGGCGTGCGTCCGTCTCGGCGGTCGCGGCTCGACTGAGGCGCCGCGGGACCCCCCTCCCTCGAGCTGCATCCTTCAAACGCTCCCTGATAATCGGGAGAAAATACAACACAAATGCAATTGGGGCGCGCATACTACTCTTTTTTGGCGATGATTCAGGCGGTAATTGCATGAGCCCTCATTGCCCGGGTCCTTCAACCCTCTGCTTCTCGGTGCAAGGCTGGTGCTTAGTTCTCCGATAGGTAATACTTTTTGCGTGACCTAACAGTATCGTTTGGAACGTTCAATGAATATTGATGAATTAAGCTATATTTTGTCGTAAAATATGATCGGTCAAGATCAGAATATTATATCAGTATCGAAGCAGAGACTTAGTTTGTCGGCTTAGTTCGGCTGTAATGGTACTATTGATGTTTCCCAAATTCATTTATGCTGAAATGCTAAGTAACGTATACACTTTTAATGTAATTTCTATAGCCTCTTTGGCTTAAGAGCCTGTACTTTCTTTCTAACCTACTTCTCATTTCCTGGCCGACAACGCATCAGTGATATCTTTGGTCTCGCTGATGTCCATGGGCGACGGTAACCATTTACCATCAGGTGGCTCTTCTGTTCGTTAGTCGGCTATTGATATAAAAAAGCGTATATTCGTAGTCATATTTAGATATTTATAGAGTGATATGTTTTAAAACGCCCATGCATATCGTGGAAATTATACGTTTTAAATTTGGCGAGTACATAAGGTGAGATTCGGTAGGTAAACGGGCGAGTACACACCAAGGGGTTAGCTAATTATATGGGCTATAAACTCGATCGATTGGTGATCGATTTCCTTATTGAAAAGCTTATAAATAAATAAATTAAAAAATTTAATGCGGTCAAGACCAAATGGAACTCGCGTTCAATATGATTCCGTGCATTAGTTGTATTTGGAAATTTTGACGGTTCTATGTAAATATAAAAACTTGTGATTTGCTATTTGCCTGTAACACGTGGACGAGGCATATATTCTGATTTCTCAAAATTTTTAGCTTGTTGGTTTTGGCAATGTCAGGAGAGCAATTCTTGAAATTCCTTTAAACTACTCATTTAAATATTTATATTTAAGCCCCCAGTAACAATGACTTTTATTTGATATATCATATAGTACGATTGAGAAAAGATTTTTTGAAATAATTTACCTATTAAAGTTACATTTCAAGCTTAGAATTCGTGTGTTTATTGCTTACATCTATCATTTCGCAACCAAATCGAGATGTGCAACAATTTTGAACTTTATCCGTATAATATCTAGATTTGGAGAAGATCACCACTAGCATACACAAAAAGACTGACAGACACACACGTGATTCTATAGTGTTTTCGTTTTTCACACATAACTCTAAAGTACTGTATGATATTTCAAAACTAATTGGATTGGATCGATATTGCAGAGCCTGCATCGTAATCACAGCTAATGGCGGCTCTGAAAAGATGATAGTTAATTTGTTGACGCAGTGACTAAAACAAAATAACAGAGACAGAGTATAAATAAAACTCCCCTAACATTATTTACTGAAGGGGAAGTTATAAACCCAAAAACTATGAAAAAACAACCAGATGTATCTCGAACCAGACACAGTAGTCGGAACAGCGAGTGGGATTAATTTTAATGGCAACAAAAAGGAATTTTATAATTTTACTATGAAAAGCGAAGTTATTTATTAAGTTATTAAACTTGATATAGCGTGTAAAATATCTCATTAAAACCCCAATATAATATAATAGTTGTACTAACAGTTTTTGGGGTCATGTCAAAAAGGCTATAGGTGTATTTTTTTCTTGTGAATTTTGAAAATCCTTTCAATCATTATCCATGGATCTGACCTCTTTGTCAAAACCTATTATAATTGTTTAAACATTTAACACATCTTACTTTAGGAACCGGTACATAGAAATTTTGAATTGTTTTCCTAGAAATTAGTTATCTCAATTCAAAACAAGGTGGGAGGGGATAATGAGGGAAAACAATTTTTTAGCTGCAGTTCCACTTATTTGGCGGCCATCTGTTGTGCAATGTCCGGTCGAAAGCCGTCTTGCAGGAGCAGGGGGCTACACGGCCGATCAGTCTCGGTTTAATGACTAGCTCTGCCATCGTTGTTCGCAATTGGTCACAACACCCGTCTGTAGCAATTTCAAAATAATTTAATCATCTAGATTTTCTTTTTTATTTACATAAAATAAGTTAATGCTTTACAACAATCCCACCTGATGGTAAATGGTGATGAAGTCTAAGATGGTAAACGCATAACTTATAAATAGCCTATTCACTCTCCTCTTGAAGACTCCCACATCCACTGTAAATACACTTGTGCCGTTTCGAAAATGTATTTTTATACTTAGGAGAAGAAATGGCTTAAGAAACCACCCGGCACATAAAACAACTTATGGCAATTACATAATAAATCGATTGGGGTAATGTTATTTCCAGGCGTGGTTGTCGTTAATACATTCATGTATAATATATCCTTAAAAGTTCCAATAAGTAAATCACGTATCAACTTTTGACCTTGTTGTAAAAACGAACACCCAGCCCCATAAAATAACGCTAAACCCTTTCAGAACGATTACAAGACGTAACCCAACTATGCCTATTTTTTGTTTCACGACTGTGGATATCACTTTTCTGCTTGTAAATATTTAAGTTTTTCGTATAAATACTAAATTATTATAAATATATTAATATTATGTTACAGTGAGTTCACCTGTTTATTTAAATTTTTCCCGTATAGATTCAAATGGCTTTGATCAATATGTGCATTTAATTTATCTTTTCTGCAATACCAATATTGAATCAATGTCCGCTGATTTACCCCACATTAGGATGCTATAAGATGTAAGTATATGAAAATGAGTAATTGTAAATTGGTGTCAAGAAGTTATAGTGAAAAACCACGACCGAAATACTTTAAGTGATTACTTTTGATCGATTCTCTAGGATTAAAAAAAATTCTAACAAATGCTTTCAGTTACCGTATCGTATCAGGCACAAGTAACTTTTCATACAACTCTCTACGACTACTTGCTGATGTGATTCAGTCAATTCATTATTTTTACACTTTTTTCACATTTCCAATTCGACTACAGCTAACTCTGGCGTAGTTATGTCGTTATGGACTTGGATTTATATTAATTCAAAATGTCTTTCAATTTAAATCAAAATTTCCATAATGGAACTGTTGGAACCGAAACGTTTTGAGCTGTCGCCGCAGCGCTAACGCTATAAGAGATTTTAGTCGAAATGAAAAACAGCGATCATCTTGGACGATATCACATGGAAATCAATCGACGTAAAAACAAATTGCTGATAAGTTTCCGAACAATTCTTCTATTTATTTCAAATTACCAAAAATGCGACGTAATTTGGAAGTTGGAAATCGTGTTACACATGTTTATAATAATTGGAAACAAATTTTAATTTGATATTTTAAAACAAAAACACCTAGTATTTGAATTTAAATTTCCGTGTGTTGAACATTACTAATATCGTAGTTGAGGGCCTAATACACTTTATCATAAGTATTATTCGACTAATATTATAGACCAGTGCAGGTGCCTTTGGTGTTAGACACAGACGCCCATTGACTTCATTGGCTACTAAATACCTTGCAAAATACTAATAAAATTATTTTTAGATGTAGAAAAAGTCAATGTAGTTCGTTACCTAACTTAATGCGGCGGAGTATCAAGGTCTGCTGCGATTTCCTTCATTCGGTATAAAGTTTGGCGAACACCGACATTTTTATTGAGCTTGGCACAAATTTCAAATACCAACTTGATGCTCATTGGATCATTTACAGCCTGACGTAGAGAAATCTCGATAATAACATTTTTGAACGGTTTACGTCGAAGGTGTTTCTACTGAAGAATATTGTTTTTAATTGTTGCTAAAAATATTTACTAGTAGTAGTATAATTAAGTAGTGATCGCAGTCGCTCATGATGTAAAAGATGAGGATAACTATTGGGTGTCTTAAAGTCTCTGTCTGTCCACATATCAGTGCACAGATTCTGGTCCTTGTTGTAAACGAAACGCTAGCGTTAGTCCTAGCAGGTGGCCTTATTTATCTTGACGGGGACAGAGGTAACAACGAAAACGGCCAGAAGAACGGCCCCGTCTCCGATATTGTTACAAAAACAGGGCAAGGGAAAGAACGGGACGGATCAACGGGACGGGCCTAAGAACGGACGCGCAAGTTGACGGGGACGAGGATGGGGGATAAAAAAAATTGGTTTTGTCAGTAAAATGAAAATTCACAGATTTTGTGTTTCACACTACTATCGAGCACATTGGTAATGAATCTATAGAATTCGAAAAAATATTGTCTGCGAAACACGAAGTCATAAATGTCATGAGAAAAATGTCCTTCTGACTTTTTTACTTTGCTACAGGGCAAACCCTTAACCCGATCGTCTTTGTCTTAGGTTCAAATTATAGCTAACTAAATTTCCCAGAGGAATTTTTCTCAAATTTTTGATATCATTCTTCGCTTCCAAAATATCGAGCACCAAAATCAAAAATTCGAAAAAATTTAACTTTTTTTTTTCACTATTTCGGCCACACCTTTTTTCGTTTTTGACTTGCTCGAATAATTCTTTTTGCACCTTACAGCTCTCATGAATACGCGTCTTTTGAGCCTTTTTTGAATATCATATCTTCACAACTCTCCGAGATATAAGGGGATCGCACTTATTCGTGAAATCGGAGCCTACACTGGAGCGAACGAAAAGACATTTCCAATGTCAAAATAATTATGACCAATTAACAACTATTGATCAATGTTTATTGGTGAGGTTTACAGTTGGTCAGTAGCTGGATTTTAGAAACGTGCAATGTGAGAGAAAATCCTTCGATTTTTTGAAATAGTATACTAAAACATTCGAACGAGATAAGTGAGGTTAGATTCGATTTAGAAAAAGCTTATGTGTAGGAGTGAAGTTTTTAAGGCATAGATGAGTATTTGATTTAATAAGCATTTGAAATATTGACGCTTGAGTTCAAGTCGCTACGCATGCTCTACGCAAGCTCTACGCTGCTACGTGATTTGTAATTTGTAATCAATGTTTGTCTGTATGTCCTTTATAGAATCGTAATTTATGCATTTGATCGTGTGATGATCTTTAGCAAAGTTGTTGTGCATGAGCCCACGAAGGTATCTGAGTTGGTACGACCAATTTTCGACAGATGGAACCACTGTTTATTTTAGTTGGTGGCGTAGCAACGCGCGCAGGGTACAGCTAGTCCAAAATATACATTAATACAACAGTCGGTACATTCATTTCTTTATACAGTTCTTTATGTGCTAGGCTTGAGGTGGGCATAGTCTCTTGTCAATTTAAGTGATTTTGGTAAAAAATATAAAAACATACATAACCAGAGTCGAGATCTCCAGTGAAAGAATAACCTTTACAGCGATTAGTTCATCGAGAACTTGTTTCATTTTATTAGGTCCTGTAGTTTTTAAAAGAAGCCGTGGAACAATTCTCTGGCAGGGCTAGCGGACCCTCGGCCATTTCTGGTATTCTCTATGTTCAAACGCATCTTTGATCATTTATCATTAATTGGCAACTTGCCTTTTCGTTAGCTATACAATTAATTAAAATATCTTATTTACGAATACCGTCCCCTTAGAATTGTATTAGTAAAAACGTAACGATTAAATATTGAAACTGTCAGCACATACTCATGGCGTCCTACTATCGCTCAGTGGGTAGACCCCCAACTAGATGGACCGACGATCCGGTGACGGTCGCGGGTAGTCACTGGCTGAGGGCAGCGCAGGACCGATCGTCGTGGAGATCCTTGGGGGAGGCCTATGCCCAGCGGTGGGCGTTGTCCGGCTGAGATGATGGTGATGATGATGAAAACATGTAGGCTGTGAATTAATTTGCAAAGTAAGCTCATTAGGTAGAGTAATTACGAGCCCTAATGAATATGAGTACAGTACGTATTACATAAACATGTGGGATATGAGACATTTGTTAGACGGTATCATATATTGGATAATATAAGAATTTCTGTGATTCATATTAATCTGAAATAGCTTAATACGAGCGCTTAATAGGGTTGATGTTCCTACATGTTAATTGTATTTGATTTTAATGAAATAATGTTATATCCATTATTTGACATATCCAGGTGGAGACAGGTTCGTCTATTGTGTGACCATTGGTGCCAGTGGTGATGGTAATGATATGGGATACAAATGTTTTTCCATAGTTGATAGTATCAGGCGTTACTTTGCGGAAATTCATTGTATTAAATTAGCATTAATTTAGTATTCATTTACTTTGCAACAATCCGCAAACACAATGTATGATGGTATATATCTCTACACCAACACGTGTTTCGCTCCCAAACAGAACATCATCAGGGTAGTAGACTCTGCGAGTGAGTTTTACATTCAACTCGCCGACTGGTTATCTAATCTTGTTATTGATAAGACCAACTCGCCGGCTGGTTACCTATAGTATAATTTTTTTCTCCGTGCAGTTTGGGTCACAATAGATAAGCCGGCTAGGGCGGTGAGCATGTTGCGCGGGCGCAACGCCATTGTCGATAAAAACAAATGCTGTGCTGTATACAAAGGGTGCTGCGATATTGTTACGTTATGATCATTGTTTGTCAATGATCAGTGATTAATACTAATTTAATAAAATGTTCTTCCTTCATCTACACACATAATAAAATTCAAATGATCCCTTTCTGTACTTGAAGGCTACATTAGAAAAACTATTATTAGGGGTCTTTATAAATGCAATAGAAACCAAAACATTAGTTGTTAAAATTTTTGTCTAGTTGTCTGTACGTTTGTGTGCGCTTATATCGGAAACGGCTTAACCGATTTCGTTATAGTTTTCACTAGTGTATTGCAGGAAGCGTCACTTAACATTTAAAGTTCGTTATATTGCAATATGTCCATAAATGAAAATGTTCTAAATTAAAATATTAATTTAAAGAACAAGAAAAATCCAGACGTAAAAAAATGCATTGCTATTTATAAGCGTAAGGGGAAATGTTTCTGAAGCGAAGCGGGGGTGGTTTGCTAGTTTTTAATAAACTCCCGTTTATTCCTAAAACACCTGCGTCAAAAAAAAATTAAAAGAATATGTTACAGGAATATTTATATCAAAAACTTGTTAATTTAGCAAAGACATTCCTGAACAACAGTACCTAATTATATCCTACATAAATATGACCCACACTTGGCCGGATAATGTACTGGTACCTTAAACAGTACTTGTAGACAATTGTTGCGATGAGTGACATTGAATATCACCACTGGGAATGAGGCTAACTGATCGTACCAGGTTTTAGTCTCAGTAAAACTAGAGGCACGTCCATGGGTACGATTTGGGACTTGGAGCTGTTGTGTGCGGTCAATAGTGAAGTAATACATCATGCAATGATTCGCTTTAAAGAATCTTTATTTCTCATAAGATTTTTACATCGCTTAAAACGAGAAAGTTAAATACTATTTTAAGTTAAAGTTTGTGTCCGGCATGCATTCTTGCGCGCTCTCGTGTGTGTGTGTGTGTAAAGTGGTGTGTGTGAGTGCTTTGATGTTGTGCGAAACTTATTACTTTAGTTACTAGATAGATTTACGGTGTGTGTGATTGTCATTGGGAACATATTTGTCAAACGATTTTGACGACATCTACACACGAGGCATAAGTCATATATATCGTCGTTGTTCTGCTACAAGGAAAATTTACTTTTTGTATTCCTCTCAAAACTATTTAAATGTTTTAGTTTTGTGGACTGGTCTTTTCTTTTCATAAGAGATCTTAAGATTGTGATCTGATATGCTCACCTTATTCAGGTTAGCATACTTCAAAGATCTTGAGGCCAAGAGTCACCTTCCTTCTAAAATTACCTCTATTTGCCCTCTATTAACGTAAAATCTGTTACATACTAATAAAGAAACTTGGACCTATCAAATGAGAAATTGGTCGGGAATTTCAAACCTCCAGCCTTGTCGTTCTCTACCGAGGGCAATCCAATATATACATCACTTCACATGCTGACAGTTATAGCCAATTTGCAGTTATATTATAATAATATGATTCCAGGCTCTGCTATGTTGGAAAGAGTTGGAATTTATTTGGTGCAGAGATGGAACATAACTCATTTGGGCGGAGACTCGGTTCATGATATTTTGCAACGCCCTCCCGCCGGCACGGACTGTCGCGCACAGAAGCGCTTGGGGGTACTTTGACGTTGAGATTGTTACACCGGACGCGATGAACGTGTAATTATTTTACTTGACAGCGAATATTTTAAACTATTAGTTTTGACTAAACTTTGATTTTTGTTACAGAAGAAGTTTATTTTTGTCAAACTGATCCATTTTACTTTTCTCTCGCCTTCGTTGTCACAGACATCCGTAATAATTATCTATTATCTTCAAGCTTCGTCCTCAAGATTAGCCTTATACACATGTAGTTACACAAGTACCTACCCGCCAATTACGCACTAAGTATTGAGTTTTTTTTTTTTGAGGGTAAGACTATTTTTACTTGGTCCGTACTCTTCCAACGGTCGTCATTCGCAGTACAGTGCTCCGCCAGTTCGCACACATTTTTAGTATTTCTTCCTAGAAGTGAAAAGTATATTTAAAAAATGAGAAAAAGAAGGCGAGAGCGTGATAGTGAAGAAGAATATAATTATGTGTCGAAGAAATTAAAGAAATTAGAAAGAAGACTACGACGCAGACATACGCGCCGGCATAAGTATCAACGCGAGCAGTCTCCTAAGGATTCGGCATCCAATCACGAAGGTTAGAATATCTTGTACATTTAAATATTACGTCATATAATGATTAATGCGGATAACTTTTGGGGTTATCACTTTAACTCATTGACATATATTCTTTTTTCGTTATATAAATCACGTGTATAGTTTGCAATGCGGGCAGTTTCTGGGGCTGTCACTTTGCTTTCTGACGTGAGACTAATGTATATATTCATTATTTGACATACAAAACCCATAAGGTGGTCATATCCTTTAATTCATGAAAATTATCACCACGTGTATGGATTGCAATGCGGGCAGTTTCAGGGGCTGTCACTTTGCTTTCTGACGTGAGCATAATACATATATCTATTATATGAAATATACTATGAGGTTGCTATACATAAAAATTCATAGAAATATTTACCACCAGTAACGGATTTCAATGCGGGTAGTTTCTGGGACTGTACCTTTCCTTTTCAAAGTGAATGAAATTGGATAAATAAAAAAAAAATAATAATAATAATAATAAAATAAAATTAGAAATAGTTACAAATAATGAAACATAATAATAGCAATAAAAAGAAAAAATTGTAGATTATCTACACGATGATCGCGATACTTCACGATCCAGATCAGCATCATGTGCCCCTTTGTCACCGATAACTTCACCGCCACCACAACAATTGAATCAACACAGGACGTCACCTACATGCCTTGAGTCGGATTTACCAAGTGTTCTCCAGACGCTGATAACTAACGAACCAACTACATCTGCAATACCAAGCCCACCGGTGGATATCACAGAGAAATTGGCCACAAATGCGTCAGCTGATCAATCGCCTATCGAAACTTCTGAATTAGATAGCAGTATACTGGAAATTTTTGGTGATGATCCATCGGAAGTTAAGAAGTATGGTCCAGACATACAGTCTGATTTAGCCAAGAGACTACAACATATTACAACCACTGGACTTCCTAAAGAGACGCGTAAAGACTGATGGATAAATTTTTACCTCCAGCAAATTGTGCCTTAATCGATGCCCCAGAACTCAATCCCGAAATCAGAATAGCTGTTTCAGAGGCTATTCAAAAACGAGACAAGGGTATAGA
>PDGT01000006.1:611292-630436 GCA_003671415.1 Megathymus violae | reverse complement strand
CGGTAAATTTTATAAGAGATGTATAAATGATCCAACAGATGATGTAAATTTTGGTCTATCTATCTTGTCAAATCAATGAATATTTGATTTAGAAATATATATGGTTTATTTCATAAACTGCTTTTATTTCTAATATTTCACGTCTATCTCTAAAGATCTACATGTGTATAAGGCTAATCTTGAGGACGAAGCTTGAAGATAATTAAAGATTAAACGAACTTAACTTAGTGAAGTTCTATCATAATTATCTGAAAAGCTTCGTCCGAAAAGATTAGCACCCCACCCACCCAGTTTCTCCCATTAGCGTGAAATATTGAAATAGTTGACTTCACTCTGAACTAAATGACGACCGTTGGAAGAGTACGGACCAAGTAAAAATAGTCTTACCCTCAAAAAAAAAAAAAAAAATCTCAATACTTAGTGCGTAATTGGCGGGTAGGTACTTGTGTAACTACATGTGTATAAGGCTAATCTTTTCGGACGAAGCTTTTCAGATAATTATGATAGAACTTCACTAAGTTAAGTTCGTTTAATCTTTAATTATAATGGTCTTTGTGGTGTGATGTTTGGTTGTATTATAATGGTTTTGTATAACAAATGCTCAAGGAGAGTGTGGTGAATTTGCATTCAGTAAAGAAGAGCGTGGCTAGTGTTATCGTAGTCGACGAGATGTTCTTGTTAATTTTTTAATATATCTGTTTTAATAGAGGTTTCGATCTATGTTACGTTGGTTAAAGATATACGAGTTGATTGAATCGAGTGATTATGTACTATCAGGTGAACAATAACCCTAGAAGAATATCTAAAATATTAAGTGACACTAAGATATTATTTATTTTAACAATTTTAATTTTAAATTATTATTGTTGATTCAGTGGATCATTGACAAATTATTATTGTAAGCCACCGTAACTACATAAAGAAAACGTGTTTCGCTTCTTTATATGAAAATTGTTAATAGTTTATCGCGCATCGTTCGTGGTGAAAATGTTTCGTTACATGCGTTTTACATAAATGAAATGTGGATTTGGTAGTACTTCTTTTTCTTTTGCTGTGAAATAGCACTTTACACGAATGAGAAAATTTAGATATGAATCGTTGTATTCTCTTTTTAATTGAAGCCCGTTTAAAAAGAGATTTTAGACTTTCTTCTCAGGATAGTTGTAGACATTGTAGGTAATGAAAATGTTTTTTTAGACTCTAATCGAATAGAATATGGTAATATAGTATGATATATTGTATTTTTATTATTATAAAATAGTTCTAACAGTTATAATAATAAGTAAATTAGGTTATCTTTTTATATTAAACATCATTAAGTTTAAATGGAATTCGTACAACATTTGAAATAATAAAAGACAAAAATTATAACAATGACACTTGTTCTGGTGTAGCAACAATATTAGCCTGGTTTACTCTCCTTTCCTTCAAAATAAACGGAAGCGACGCTAGTAAAACACCAAAATTGTCCGCCACCTAGACGCCTCGGACAATACAATGCTCTAGAATACTTTGCAAGACCAGTACCATTATATGTACCTGTGCGTTATCGACAACCGCGCCGTGTTCCTTCGTTTTTGTCTATTGTTAGGCAATATTTTAATCAAACCAAACTCCACTACACTTTACCGCACAAGCGTCCCGGCAATAAAAACATGTCCTGCCTCAACCCATATGCGCTGTACTGTAACTAACAACATGTTCTACACATAACGGGCGTACAAATGCACGAATTGTAATAAAAAAAAGATTTTCTTTTAAAGTGTACCATTTGAAATGCTCGCCATAACATACTCCGTCTTTGTAAGTGGGTTGCGGGAAATAAATGCATTTATGGTAATAAAATATGCAGCGGTAATAGCGCAGTGACACGAGTGGATCGGAAGCTGTCACGCAGTTTAAGCAAAGCACTCAATGTTGATTAGATAAACGGCCCGTTTCTTAGTCAATATTGTATTTTTTTATGGTTTGATGCATCCGATGACCGAAAAGTAACTTTGATAGCAATACTCATGCGTTTGTCTGGGTGTTCGTCGATCGTGTCCTCATTTTTTCAAATGTACGTGACGGAATAAGTTGAAACTGAATATCTAAAGAGGTAAATTACTTAAATTGAAGAAATTAATGACTAAACCCATTCCCATGCTGGCAAAACAGAGTGTCGTAAGAGGCGACAGAAGTAGTCCTGCTTTGTGGTAGGGTTTTGCGTAAAGATAATATTATCAACATTATTATTAGGTCATTAATATTATTACTGATATTATTACCTTTCCGTGAAACCTGCCTGGCTACCTACCACTCTCATGCTTGAATTAACCCCCAAACGACTCGTGTTCCGGCTGGGGGCTTGAAGACCAGTACTTCCCTATCCTTCTTTATTGACCGACAATGCATTAGTGATGCCAGTGGTGTTACTAATGACCATGGGCGACGGTGACTGGTACATCGGATGGTTTATGATGCTCGTTTGTCGGCTATAAACATAAAAAAAAACCTTACACAAATCTTAGATAAATAACTTTTAGAAATTAATACTAAACTACTAACCATATCAAACTACCGTCCAAAGTCAAAGGGCACGGATGAAATTCCTAGATATATTTATAGTATGGAACACGAATCATACGACTTAAGTCCTAAGTCACTTTTTCAATGTATGTACTTTGGCTGGACTCATGGAGATTTTCCAATATCAAATTTTCGTGATCATTATTACCACGTATGTATGTACATACGAACTGTAGAACGGGATTCCTTTTCAGGTATTCTCGAGCGGCAAATACTTTTGAATAGTTCAATAACACGGGACCCTATCTCAAACGTGTCGCCTCGGATTTTAAAGGCTTCTATCGGTCAACAGTTGTAAAGTTATAACCCGCCAAGAATTGTTCAGAAAATCGAAGGTCTGCGTCATAGATCGACCGGGATAGGCAAACTGGATGTGGTCAGGTGGTGAGTGAGTGAGTAAGTGTCTCGGAGGGTACATTCGATTTCGGTCTCTATCGGTTGTCTGGAATTGTTAATCCACGTCTACCTTTGGGTGATATAAAAACTTCCTATTTGAATTGCCTTAACTCCTATATAAATCCATATTGGAACAAAATTCTTGAAGCAGCTTACTGTAGTATCCTAATTAATGAATGACTAATCTCTGATCGGACCTGATCTCGTCGGTCACCGGCAGCGAAGACTTGACTTCGAATACTGCAGGCACCTCTATATTTCAAATTATGTGAGAATTAGTAAAATAAATTATCACAAAAAGGAAAATCTCATCGCGAAATCTGCATAGCATCTCCATAATGGAGAAAGACAGGGATATTGATGGGTCGTAACAATGATATGCCGCAAAAAGACACCCAATCTCACACCACATTTATATGAAAAGATCTCGATAAGCTTATACATTGCATCTTTTTATGTCCACAACTATTGTTATTCTTTACAACACGACGACATTCAAAAGGTGATGATTGCCAAGAATTACTATTAAAATAGACATTTTGAGAGAGCTGGTGAAGCATACAAGGTGCGTTGCGTCAATTAGAATTGCAACATAAAATGCATCACTGTAAGTTCATGCGGGGTAGTTAGTTCGGCGCTGAGTCATTACTGCCTCGTTCAGGGTTATAGTTGCTAACTGCGAAAGGGTGGGTACACTATTCGGTGCTTTGTGGAAATATGATTTCCGTTATGTGATGCAATGGTTCGTTACGATTATTTTTGTCGGTAGTAATAACGTGACATCGATTTCCTCTGAAAAGTTAACTCTTTAATTTAGGAACAGATTCTGTCTAGGAAACTAGTAGTCCAGTAATTTGAATATCGTTTGAAGTTGTATTGCGTGTGCTTTAGCAAACTAGAAACTTTTTTTTTTTGGAGGAAACATCATGAGGACCCTTGCATATCTGAGAGTTGTTGATAACGTGATCAAACGTCTGGGAAGTGGACCGGTCTGGTCCCGTTCAGCTTGGTAGACTCTTAAGGCCATTACCCCTTGTATTTCTAGGGCACATCCAAGCCCGATAGTGAGACAGCCGTACAATTAAAGAGCTAGCAACTGTATTATAATATTGAAAAAATTATGTCATCGTGCACCAGATTATTATCAGCCTTAACATAAACGACGAAGAGTTCATTTTCCATTTAACTCAGGTGTTTATAATCTGTATTTCAATTGTGTTTTTTCAGTACTTTGTCATTGATTAGCAATACGTGCGAGGTACTCCCAGTGTTGCCAATCTCCGGTATCAGTGTTAACAGACCATTAATTCCTGCGCGACCCGCGATGAAGAATAAAGAACTGTGTTTAGCAAGATTGTCAAATCTATCTACATATATAATAAAATTCAAACTGATCGCTTTCTGTACATGAACGATATATGAGAAAAAACATTAATAGAAGCCTTTATTAACGCAACAGAACACAAAACAATAATTGTTAGAATTTTTGTCTGTTTGCCTGTGTGTTTGTTCGCGTTAATTCCGGAATCGGCTTAACCGATTTCGTTATGGTGTTCACTAATATAGCATAGTTATATCTAGTTTTCAGTAAGCGTCACTTAATACTTAATGTTCATTTCATTGTAATCATAAATAAAAAATATCAAGAGTACACAGATTTTCTTTTTGGATATTTTAATTTGAATATTTGTCTCTCTGTCTGTTGTCTTTCTGACAACGAATTGTACTAAAACTTGATTATATGCGGCGTTTTAGTAGCTTAAATTATGGGTCACATCTACCACACGTTTTTAAATGGTTTTATTTAACTTGCCCTGTTTGTTTCGGTCAAATTAAGTAATTGAAATTTGATTCCCTTCCTGTCGACAGATTGAAGTGTTATTTGGTACACACCTTTAATTCCGATGACAATACAATTTAATACATTCTTTATCATTTTAAATCCAAGATGGCCGCCGTTACAAAATGGCGGATTCCATATTTTTTCACAATTACCTCAAATTGGGTATCAAATGAAAACGCTTGCCTAGTAGAATAGAGTTCACTATGAAAAAAATGCAAAAGCCGCCAGTAAAATGGAGGTTTAAGTACATATCTTTCGCAACTTCTTCAAAATGGGTATCAAATGGAAGGGCTTGATTAATAGAACAATGCACGCTATAACAAACATCAAATCTAAGATGGCCGGCTGCAAAAATTGCGAGATTTCATATTTGTTTCAATATTTCTAATTTCCTATTTGTTTTGCTCGTCGGGTGCGTGAAGTTTCTATCAAATCAACCGATATTATAAATGCTATTTACATATTTTCTCAGGTTACGATACGGCCAACGATTTTATTTGTTTGTCTGATCAATGCCCTAGATTAAAGAGGAGTCCGGGGCGAAGGACCTACCGAATTATTTTCTAGCTTTTAGTACATTATCTACATAATTGTTATCTTTACTTTCAATAAAAACCTTTATTTAACATAAGACAAAAATTATACTTTGTTCATAATCTGGCTACAGCTATTATAATTAATTAACATTATGTTTCTATTTCACAGAACTAGGAAAACCCGTTCGTGCAGCAAAGCGGTTGCTATTTTTAAACGCAAGGCGTTTTACTGACGCGATGGTCGTTTACCAGTTTACAAAGTAATACTGACGGGGCAGTGACAATACAACGATCACCACAAATCACCGATCCACAGCCGACCTGTACACCTTGTCGTTGTGTAATTGATAAAAGGGGGTGACCTTGAGGCCGCCCGCAATCAAATAGGGTGAAGTATATTTTAACCCTAAATAGAGTTCTGGAATTTCCTCGGTCTGGCCGCGCCGTCGCGTCTCGGCCTCGGACAACCGAAAACGGTGTAACAACCACGAGTAGGACAACCGAATTCCTACCTTACCGTACTGGGAATAAAGCACGTTTGTGGATAATGACAGTCCTATGAGTGTGTAGAGGGCTCGATTGTACCGTCCTCTAAGAAAACGGAGACAATACGACAGTAGCGTAGTATACGGGCAAACAGCAGAAGCTCGATTGATTTATTTAAAATAATGTAGTTTGTCTGGCACAAAATCACAACATACGAGTGCCTGCCATCTACTATGAGGTATGTTCCTTCAAGCCAGCTCTTGTTTCTGTGTGTAATGGTTTAGGCCAATATGATTTTCAAATGAGCCGTTTTATCTCGGTTTTCAAGGCTAATATCTCTGACTGCAGAAAACAATGCAGACGTACCCCCCACCAGCTAACATAAGCTTTTCCAGGTTAAAGCGCAAATTGAGGCTACAATTTTTCTCTATTGAAATAATATTTTTATAAGAATTTGTGACGTATTACTAAAGGTACTTTTAATTAGACGAATTTGCTATTTATTACGTATTATTATTTTTATTACCGAGTGCAAATATGTATATTAACTTTAGGAAACACCTTAATATTCCCAACACGTTTATTCCCCTGGACTGGTGTTACCCACTCAAACTTTCCGGATTCTACTAAAATTTTCCAGTTTCATTTGAGAAATTGAAAAAAATAAGAAAAGCAGTTGATATATATTCATCGAAAAATGTCGTTTTATATACCAAAAAATTACAGTATGAAGTTTGAAAAGTTTAAACTCTTAAATAAAAGTGCGAGTAACATTAAAACTATTCCTTCTAAAAGTCAATATTCCTAATATTTATCGTATTGAATATTATTTTAATCTGTATATTTTACTTATGCCCTAAACCTCCCAAATATTATTATGTATAATACAATAATTTAGTCGATCCCTCACCATCCTTGTCCCCCACTGTCCAACCTCATTCTTCCGTCTCTCTCCCACCGGCGCGAGCCGAGTCTCGCGGGCTTTTTTATTTTTTCACATTTGCGTTACACTACTGATTGATAGAGGGGTGGTGGGGGCCGATCTAGGGTTGCCACGCTTTTCAATGTTACTTCAAACACTGGTTAGTAACTTAAATTTCTGGCAGGGATTTTAACTTATTTAACGTATGGGATTGGTTTTTTATGACATGCACTACAGTAGCCTATTGTCATAATGCAATTTTAATCACTTATGTCGTAGTAAGGTAAAATGTATTTTCGTTCTGCATAACAGTTCTTTTGCCAGCTACATTTATCTACGCGTTCTGGTTCTGATGTTCGGACGGTGCATGTGAAATAAAAATATTTTTAACAAAACCGACTTCAATTTGAAGACGGTGAATTTCGTGGATTCATCTTCCATTTTTCACCCTTAAGGTGGTACTTTTAAATTTAAGTGGGATTAAACGGTAAGTATACCCTCTCAAACAAAAATGGAATTTTCCTAATCGATTAATAATTGACGGAGTTCTGAGGTGACAAACTTAAAAAAAAAAACAAACGAATCGAGAACCTTCTCCTTTTTTGAAATCGATGAAAAACAAGAGTTTTTTTAATATCTTAATAGACAACAAAAAGCTGTCGGCGTATTTTCAGTTGATCCTGTTAGCTTACATAGCACCGGGATGATCCCCAATGCATTGTTAGCCATGCAACGATATCTCTGCCTGCTACCTGCATCGAAACCTATATCTGGCAACTTTGCAAAAGAAATACAAGCATGAAAAACATTTCATGGTTGCTGAGGTCACATGCATGTACGCCAAATCGACTCAGTTGCATGACTCAAATCTATGATTAAATATCACGGCTAAAGTTTGACCATGATCCATGTCATGGGATCGAAATAAAATAATTTACATATAAAGTTTGACATTTCAATTTGCCGAGTACTCACAATTTTTTATCTTATATGCTGATCTTGTCGTTTTAATATTATTAAATGTCACGAGCAACATGCTGATAAATATTAATATTTAGTTATTAATATATACTTGTACAACATATGAACAGATTTTTATATACGTACGTGTTCTCCAGTCTAGTATTGTTAAACTACTTGAATTTAATTTAAAAAATATCTAATTAAATTTAGCTGAGATTTTCAACCCTACCTAAGTGCATTGGGTACTGCTAGATGTCGCTGGTGTTTGTCTAAAGACCCGTCTCGGGGTAGTGTAACGTGTAACGAATGCATTTATGTTGTATCCGTTACATAGTTTAGAGTACTGCTGAAATGCGAGAGAGCGTTATATACGCGACTTCCGCTCGCAGAGGATAATACATAGATTGCATAATTTTGTATTGAAATACAAAGCTTGCTCCACTAATGATTTAGTATGTACTCGTAGTGTCGATTAAGCCAATCAACAGTTACGGGTTGATGTAAAACTGACGACTCCATAGCCCCGTTGGTAGTGACCCTGCTTATCGAGGGAGAGGTCCCTGATTCGATTTTCGGCCGGGATAGACATTTATGTGATAGACACATGTTTGTTCTCTGGTCATGGGTGTTTGTGATGTCATATTTGTGTATGTCCTTGTCACCCGCAACACAGCCAATTCTAGTGCGGGGGTGTGAGTGTGTTTCAAAAAAAAAGAAATAATACTGAGGTTTTTTCACAACCACACCACACCACATCACAGCTATAACAAAGCTTTCTTTATAACAACATTGAAACAATAGCATAATGAAACTAAGATAAAACTCTTTGGTAGATAGATACCTACAATAGTCTAATTACATAACTAACTACGCAACTTCGCTTCGGGAAGCTTTATCGAAAGTTCTGGAACTGTAGGTACCCTGTCGACTGTTATAATAGTTATTCTATCAGCAGAATCATCGACTGTATAGTTGAACTACGTTCATATATACTACAATATGAGAACAGAAAAGTTGGAATGTTTAATGACCAAGTGTCCCATATTTTATGTTGGTACGTGGATATTGTGCTTAAATCAGCTTACCATTGAAAGTTAACCAACTTTGACATACTTTGTGGCTAACGTGGGTTCAGTTTAACCGTGTCGGTCATGGCATGCATGTTGGTATACACTTTTGTTTATCGTCAGTTTATGTTTCCTTTGTGTGAGGGAGACAGATACATTATGCTCGGGAAGTGTTGCAAAACGACTAATACATTAGTATTAGTATTAAATGGCAACAAACCGCATCTAAATTACTATTGTCGACTACAGAACACTAGCGACGTTAGCTAACGGGATTGCTAGCCTGATCGCTTGGCTGACCTGAGTATCGGACCTGACTCTTGGACCATTTGCAGAAATAAGAAATATTGAGACGTTATATATTTCACAGTACATTGGACTACACACCTTGGAAAGGCAAAGATTAAGAATCATATAGAGAATAACGCAACTTCCACAAAACCAAAATGTTACGCCCCTTTAAGGTCACACGAGACGTGGTCAATAGAGAAAACGTATAAGCTGCGTTAACGATACACAAATCGCATGATCGCTTACTATATTCACGCGCCACGAAGCCAGTATGAACGCGTCAATACATTAAACCCGTGTAACATATACTAAACACATCAATTCAGGTATGTAACATGTTTAAGAGATAATCTCGTGCGTATGGAATCGCGTGTCCGGGCCCGAGGGGCACTTCACGGGTTTCTGTCTGCGAGTTATGGACACTGGTGAGTGGAGAGCTGTAGCGGTTCATAGATTTTTCAACGTAACAGTCCTTGTAATTGGGAAATGGTCATCGTGAGGATGGACATTCGGCCAGGAGGCGAACTCGGTGGTATGGAACTCCTACCACTGTGCAAGATAACAGAGGATTGAAACTGGTGATCTACAGCGTAAAAACCTCTAGCAGGAGAGATCTCTTGCCGATAACTCGTCTGGTATTCAGCAGGATGCACAAGTAGCAGAGTAGGTTGACTGCAACTTAGGATCATAAAAACTTTGCACCCCAAAAATTCTAAATTCCATCTTCTACGAAAACAACAATTTTTAAAATCCTATAAGTTTAACTTGTAATTACGCATGTTCTCACTAATGACACCCATCAAAGTAGGTGGTAGAAAGCGGTAGCATAATGGTTTACAATTCGGCGCTGGGATCCGGTATCGGTAAAAATACTTAATACCTACAAGTCTACCGGTTTCTAATGAGATAATAGTCACGTTTCAAGGACTGAATGCAGTTTAAACTGGAGCTAGTGTGAATCACCACAGAGCCGATGTTGGTCAGTACCCGAGGGCGGTTGCTCGATGAACTCGTTGCGGTGGACCTACTTGCCTCTTCATTGGACAACATCCAGGTCCACTTCGAGCTACGAACGATTTCTATGGATACGGTATTGTTTTTCAGCTAATTAAGTCTAGCGCGCGTACTAGCGGCTTTTGTTGGTTAATCGCACCAATAATATCTCACTGGCTATATTCAACGTGGGATTTTAGTTATACGCAAAATGATTGCATTTGGATTTATTTTAAAATACTACAATAAGTTTTATATTTGTTAGATATAAACTTTATTTTTTAATTGTTCGTATATTATTGGTCGATCGACAAATGCACCAGGAGTTAGAAAAATCGCCTCGTGTGATGCTAGTCTGCATATGCCGCCTTCAAATGTTTCTAAATCCTTGCCCGCTATAGGCGACTTACGCCACTCGTAAAAATTATTATAGCAAGCGAGCAGCGCAATGTAAATTGTCAAAATAATTTATTTTTAATTCATTGCAGTCATTGCCCTTAATATGTACCCTTGGGAGAATCAAGTTATAATAAATTTTATTTAAGCTGTAACGCGTTTTGAAAGTCGCGCTAATTAATCGGTTTATTAAATAACATTCTTTAACCCTATGGAGGGCTTCTGCTGGTCTGGTCATTTTTGATTATTCCATCAAAAAAAAATTCAAGATTATTAATATTATAAGCTACTACCCTCACCACTGCCTATTATAAACAACTACCCGCACGCAAATGTGTAAAAAATATTCTGTTTTTGGTTTTTTTTCGTCCTCATACATTGTTATATTGGAGTGTAAGAAAGCTTCTTCCATCCTTCTGCCCAGCCTCCACCAACCTTCCCTTCTAAAGTGCACAGTGCTGAACAATCAATTGACCAGGAACTATATTATATTTAAATAATTATAAAATAAAATACAATAGATACTCTTTATTATACACATAATATAAGTGATAAATTATGAGTGCATGTATTAAAAAGCAGTATTTATTTAATTTTTTTATTTATTTATTCATAGGCTTAAAGCTAACATTAAAGGTATCTCCAATTCGTCAGTGTACCTAATTATGTTTCAATTTATATTACAATATAGTTATAGTCTAAATATGGTTAATTCAATCAATACTCCCTTAGTTCAAGTATTCAGCATTAAACACAATTTAAATATTCAATAGTAATAATATCAGTAATGAGCACAAATTAATTTAAATGTATGTATGTATGTATGTATGTATGTAATGTAAGCAGTAGCTTAGTGGTTTCAACAGAGGTCTCTCGTGCGCGAGTCTCAAGATTAAATCCTGCACGCTGTTATTCAAATTATGTGCGTATTACAAAGCGATTATCACATGATTCGGTTTATACTTGAAAGTTCTCCATTATTATCGTTGCTCGTATGGAAGCCATATGTAATATATATGTATAGTTCACCTTATTTTAGCCAAATTTTATATGCAGTGCAATTATTTCTACCCTGGTTACATATAGGTCGACTCTAATGCAGTATTGATGCGTCACAATTTATCATTCCAAACTTTTTTCCAACGGCCTTCACCTACATTGTGAAGCAATAAGCCAGACGAAGTATTCCCTGCGTATAGGATCGGATTTCGTTGTTTATTTTCTCGATATTTCTAGTAAGATTCTTCGTTCTTTTAATTTCCAGTAATTAAATGAAAGAAAATAACTGTCTATTTGGATATAATGATGTTACGTCGTTTTATTTTCGATTTACTTATTAATAGATTTGTTTGCAATGGATTTTTCAAGGGTTCGCCTTAATATTATTAATCACAAATATTCAGAATATGTATTTGTATGCGACTTTATAAAGAAAATCTATGTAGATTATTTTAAAATGTGTGAAGAGGTAGAAGATTCTTTTTTAATCCGTTCTAAAAATTCGGTTTGTTCAAAAATTGTTCAGTACCAGCAACTAGCCCCAACTTCATAGGTGATGGAAAAGAAACCTTTCAGATATGAATTTGTTCCAATTTGCTGAAATAAAATATAATAGTTCAGATAATTAACGTAATTGTAAATTATTTTGAACATAAATAACATATTTTATAGAATATAGAATATTATTTTATCTTTGTTGGTAAAACTGCATGAAAATGGACACAGACCTTGTTTAATACTGTGTATCTGCGCAAATATGTAATATTTTCCTTTAATATAATTAAGGAACTGTACCGTGATACGCACAACAATATCAGTATTATTATTAAGTCATTAATATTATTACTGGTATTATTATCTTTACACTTTTTACGACCTTAGCCCTCAGAAGTAGAAATATTGCCTGACAAGTCTCAAATTTAACTGTACTTAACGATGGAAAAATACTTATCTCTTAATCAATTTCAACATATTATCCTTTACTTTACGCTACAGACAAACACTTCTCCTTTACTTTTGTATTTAAGATCAAAGAATTCAATTAGTCAAACACATCCAGTTTCGTTAATAACAAATCTGTGCCGAAACAGTGTTACCTGTCGTCTCAACGTACCTACCTCGTAAACTAACGTTTCTTCTTCCTATAATCAACATTAGAAACTGTGATGGTACGATGGCTTGCGTCAATCGCAAGTGATCATACGCGTTGAGCTACTTCGGGTGCGCTTGAACGTTGGTTGGCTAATAGCTATATAATTTTCAAGCGGTTCCTTCCGTATGTGTAGATGTTAAACTATTAGTCCTGGTTGTTATCACTAAAGTGCGATCACTGAGTGTCCCGTACTCTGGTACACTATTAGGTTGAGACCCTTGAAAATTTCGCTGTTAATAACCCCAAAATCATATTTTGTAAAATCTAGTCTGCCTTCCCCTCTAACCCTTGCTACAGATATGTAAACAATGTTTATAACTAAATAGGCGTACTATTTACATAAGCTACGACGTTTGACGAAATGCTGATTTTGAGTTATTGTATCACACCAGTGCCTGTATCACTCGTCGTTTGTGATGATGTTTCGTTCCGAGATGGGGTATCATCAGAGCGAATAGCTTCTACGATTGTCACCTGGACAGCTAAATCTTTTTTTAAAAGCTCCAATACAGATAAATTTTACGCTCGAATTTTGATTCTAAATAGATTAATACTAATACTAATTTGATAAAAACGGATTTCAGCAAAGCAACACTTGATCCTATTACAATCAAATTCAATTAAATCGAAGTAGCAGCGTTTAAGATGCCGGTATGGTGATGACCGGTGTCGAAATTCACAAATTGCAGAAATATAATCTATACTTCTGGCGTTTGGCGTTGAAAATATTAGGCCATGGACTCAGAATCATATTTTTTTGACTTACATCAAATTATCTCACAGTCTCATTCAAATATGTTCAAGTGGTTTCACCGTTTTACGTGCAAAGGCAGACAGATAGAGAAAAAATGTATAAATGTTTTGGTCTCTACATCGATAACAAAGCCTACCTACATTAAAATGTTCAAATAATATTTAAAGTACATTTTTAGTGCTATTAGTATAGATGTTATAATAGTTATTTATGCAACTGTTGTATAATAAGGGGTATTAAAACACGAATGTGATAATAGTATCACACGAGTGTTGTATCACCTAATTATCAACAGTTGCATACAAGACTTTATCTACTCCCATGCTTTAAATCGTCTATAAAAGATTCTGAAACAGTTAGTTTACTGCTAACATTAAAACAGCCAGTCTTAGTAACCTAATATCATCCATTACTGAGTATATACAAATAAACTAAGTATTAATGAAAGAATTATTAATTGTAATAGTAATTAACATTTTGTATAGTAACACATTTTTGTAACACTTTTGGTCATTTTTTTGTAAACAAAACAATAAAAATATCGAAGAAAAAAAGGCGGGGAGTCGAATAACCTACTTTTTTTTTCGGCGCACGGCGTTCTGGTAGTGAAACGCACGTGAATGACAATGTTCTTTTTTTAAAATTCATACAGCTGTTCTTTTTTTTTTTTGAAATTCAAAGAGATACCACAGATCGAGCAGTAAGAATGTGGCTGTCTGTTGAGTAAACCCTTTGCACAGAAGGGATCGAAAAGAAACAAAGGAGTGTTATAATGAAATTCAGTACAACATTATGTCATCCGTTTGGATGATATAATGGTTATTATGTCATTGGGTGTTTTAATGTTGGCAGTAAGCTGTTTCAGAATCTTTAATAGAGGATTTAAAGCATGGGAGTAGATAAATAAGCTTTTAATGAACCACGTACGACTGTGAAAATGTACTTAAATAAATATTTATCTACGTTCTATAAATGTTCTGACGTGACTCCAGCACTAAATTTGGTAATCTCGCACATCCAGTCTGCAGTCCACAGTTGGTCATGTCAGTCAGGAATTGTATGGTTAAGAAGGTTCTCGAAAGGTCGCCCGAAAACAAAAGAGGCTATAAAAGCCCAGCTAGTAATAAAATCTACTCGTACCTCGCGCACTTCAGGCAACTTTCGCCCTTCGGAAAAATGGCGAATATGGCTTAAACGGTCTTAACCTGACCCACTATTGTTCTATAGATTTTCGGGTATTATTATGGAAAACGTGAAAGGCGTAGAAAAGTCTTGAAGGTCCGAATATCGATATAAACAGCGGGCAGGGTCGCTCACGGAGCATTCGGTTCCCGAATACGACAGCGAAGAGTTCTCTCCCTACAAAGCAAAATCGACCTGCGACCTACGAGTGTGACTGCGACCGATGAACTGCAATAAAGTCTCTGCAGAGCTATTTTGGCATTCTAACGAACCTGCGGATCCTCACACGTAACAATAGGCATTATCACCAACAGACGCATTAACGATTATTGTAAAAACTAATCCGCTCCTTTGCTCCGAACAACATGATCATTACGATCATATTCAGTTCGTATCAACTCAAATTTGACGTGGTTTTAATAAGCACTTTATAAATGGTTCATGATTATTCATGCGCCTAAATATTTGCCGTGAAACACTCTTGAAAAAATACGTAAAAAAATCGGTGCAGTAATTCTGTTTATTAATTTACTCATCTTCTTACGAGACCTTAGCATTTACGAGTATAATTATGATTATCGTAGGCATTATATTGTTATATGTTCATAATTGACAGGTTCGAAAAAGTGTCAAATTAGTTCCGCAGACTAGCAGTCTCACTCGTTGATCGCACAAATTTCGTTCGAGAACTCTTCGCTTCCGTGTTCGAACACGAATGTCCCGCTGGTGGCCTTGCTTTATATTTAAACCCTGTTAGGATTTTTGATAAAGCTCTACGTCATTCTCGTCAATACAACGTTCTTTATAAAACAATAGATCAATCGGTGACATTTTTCGACAGGAAAGCGTCCAGACTGACATATAGAGACCGAGTTTAACAGTTTATTACTATAAAAGTAATAAACGAACATGCAGTTCATCTGATGTTGAGCTGTTACTGCTACTCGTGGGTCCGAAACCATAAAACTATTATTTTGAATGTCTTAAATATGGATGCTGCTAATTTTCAGGACCGAAGTAGGTATATTCTTTTTAGGTGGCGGTACCTGTGATGCGCTTGGTATCACGGATGGCTATGGACTGCGGAGATAATTCATTATCCAGAGGTTAGCCAGCTCATTGCCAGTAAATGTGATACAGGAAAGGGTGTGGAAAGCAGGTACAGGTGATTCCAAAATAAAACACGATTATTGTGATACGATTAATTTAATACACGCGACTTATTGATTACAAATTTATTCGTTATTGCTTTATTATTATTTATTGTACTTACTTCTATATCTTAAGTTGTTTTATCCAGTGATATGGACTAGTCTGGTCGGCTTTACCTTGACTGGACTGAGAAATTATGAATCGCATTCGCAACAAAGTCAGAAAGAACTTCACGTGCTTAGTTATTGCTAATTTTTCACTACAGCTGGCTCCCACCGATGCAAAATGTTTAGAAGAGAGAAGAATTATAATAAAATTTAGGTTGATAGACTTCGTCGATTAAACTTTAGGAATTGGCATATATGTATATAAGTGTTTCGCAATATTTCTTTCCAATAATAATGTGAGTAATATTCTAACAGAAAACAAGGTCAGAAAATAAGAAACTACTGCAGGAACAACACATTCACAAATGCTAGAGTCAATTTCATTATTGAAAATGTAAACTCTATAATCTAACGTTACCATAAACCTTTCAAAATTATGTACATTACAAAGCGACTTCTGACACTTATTTTATTGTAACAAATATACGCTGAGACAGTGGTACGAATACGTCACATGGAATTGATTTGTATCACAGCCAGGCTGTGTGACAGAGGTAAATTGATGATCTGATAGCCTTATTTCGTGTCATAGCAACTCAGTTCTGTACTACGACGACGCCTACCATTCTCTTTCTATTACTTTCTGAACTTAGTAATATTTTATTAATGATATGGAAATCCTTAACGGTCATATTATACTCATTATATACTATTAAGAACCAGTGGTTGTTGTATACTAGTCCGGTTTGAAATGAGTCAAAAATTTTAGAGGACCAAGATGAATGGAAAGCTGTTCCTCTAGATACAGTGATAAGTACGTGATACCCCATGCGAACCATATAAAACTTTCTCAATTCAGTCGAAGCACAGCCGCTGTAATCACCACAATGTAACGGCAACATTAAATTTGTAGTAGCCGAAAATAACAAAAGTTAATTATATTTTAAGAGATATTTATCGAAAATCAAGAAGCAACAATTTTTCGAAAATAAATTCTTACCATAAAATATTATAAATTCCTCATAGCAATATCATTGTGGGTAGCGATCTTCAAATTAAAACGAAGCCACCTCACACCGCTGCACGGGTGGGCAACGACGACAAATGAACCTTAATGACATTAAAATTTCTTAATTTACGTCTTAAGAGAATTACATCTATTTCACAAGAGTCAACAAGGAGAATATAGAATTAATAATTATCTTTATTAGCATTTAAAATATCTATTACTTCAATAACAATATCACATATAATATAATAATATAATATTATTATTAGCAACAATCAACAACCACCTACATACATTCGATGACAGTAATACAATGTTTATATTGATAGAAAATATTTGACTTATTGTTAAATCTAATTCGTATATTATTAATTATTATGTGCGCAATGATCACGATCACTTTAATAAAATAAATGTTGACTTTAATAATAGCGATTGTGTCGAATTACTTACACAGCTACAACATTCACTTTTAATATTTATTCTTCGTACGGAAGAATCCTAACGACATACACAAAGATACACAAATATCATTGGAATATAATTTAGCAGCAAAGTCACGAGATAGTTTCAAGAGTCTTCTAAAACACACATAGTATAGAATAAGAATTGTAATTACGTATATCCAAACTACAAATAGAAATTGATAGCTTAATTTTACGTTCCTGCACTCTTTCATTATTATCATCAGAACTTAACAGATATTTCACCGATTTATCAATTAATATGGTTAATTAATTGAATGTATTTGATCAGCTTTTTAAGAACTACAAATGTTATCTAATATAATAACAATATTGATGTTAATAATAGTATCTATATTACATTACATTTGAGTCGATTCGGCCAATACTTTGTGATAGTGTTGTTAGAAAATATGTACTAAATCTTTGTCTAACTCTCTTTGATTTAACTTTATGATTAATGATACTTGCCTGTTCGTGAGGACGAATATATCGTATACCTGGGCATTTGACAAATCAGTGCAATACCATTATCAATCCTATGAACATTAACTTTATTTATGGTCATTCAAAAGCCTGTATGCGTAGAGCGCTCTAAGGAAGTACCTTAAAAGTAGTCAACAGTTTAAAATACTACTATGAAATATTATCTTTACAATCAACAAAATTATATCGCTTTACAAATTCAACCTCTAAATATGTAAAACTATCATAACAGAAAATTGGACTATAAATTTGTAAAGTTATATCAAAAATGTAACTGTGTGATGGATCAATGATATTCTTTTTCACATAAAGTATTTTAGTATAAATGATTTTACTACTGCGACAATTATTTAACGTTATAAGCTATCGTGATATCGGCATTACGTAACATTATATTTCTTAAAAACCTTTCGAATGACTTCACTGTAAACAGCATGTCTGGAACGAAATTAATGCGCACTAATCTAAGATAACAGGCAGACAAAGACATGGGAACAGTTCCCTCATTATCTATCTCTAACAGATTTCCAAAATATTCACTAAAATTTTCAACTTTTAACATGCTATCGGTATTGCATCGAACTACAACTGTGGACAATGTGGACGAAACTGTAAAACGAGACGAAGAAAATTTATCAACAACAACAAATAACAATAATAAATTTACAAATTGTTCGCTTAGGAATAGCGAGATATTTCTATATGCAATGAATTTTGCAGTCTCAGAATAATATGATAAATAAAATAATTCATAATATGATGAGACATTTGCATTTGTGACACCATCCCCGCTAGACAAACATTGAATTATCCAATCTCTTTGCTACTATGTCTAAGACTGTGTCCAAAGCAGAATAAAGGTCATTCTTGAATATATAATAAAATTCATTATCTGGTTCATGGAACAATAGTGTCAAATGTTCTTTAAAAAAGTCTTTTCACGCTTATTTATACATTTTTTTCCATGTGAACTTGTTGTCAGTCTTCTGAAGCAAAATTTTTTTTATTAGTTTATAACACCGATGATTTCAACACTAACTTTTCAGAGAATTCAAAATTAAATGGCTAAATCACCGACAAGCCAGATATTACGACAGATCTACTCATACTTCTTAGGGCAACAATTCTACTGAAAATAATTTTCTCTTACAAGGTGTACGTATTGTCTATGTCCCTGTACGTAACGAGTCGTAAACTGCAGACGGATTTATAGATTCCAAACTGGATCTGTTTACTTAATCAACAATGGACAATGTTTCACAATGAAACCGAAACTCAAGGTTAATTTTTCAAGAAACTCACAATTGTTTAATAAAAATTGATAAAAACATTTTTTTAGAATAAAACATTATTTTTTAAGAATAAAAACCCGTTATA
>PDGT01000006.1:541581-611121 GCA_003671415.1 Megathymus violae | reverse complement strand
ATTTAATTTATTTAATATTAAATTAATTGATATTTAATATTAAATTAAATTAAGTTTTAATGATAAAACAATTGAATGACAAAAAGAAACAAATCTTGAGGGTCAGTTCCCGAGAAGTATTGGTTACTGTAGGGTCATTCTGGTGTCATCGTAAATCTAAATTTGTTAACTCACGTACAGAGTAACAGTCTTTCCAAAAATAATCGATAAAGTCCTTAGACATCTGCTTCAAATTTGACCTTTAATCAGAGAAAAAAATTATTTGGGTTCTTTTTAAATCATAATTTTCATAGCGGAAGATCAAAAATTATACTAAAGAAGATACATAACTAACCACACCTCATCTAACACATTAAAATATATTCATAAATTAAAATACAAATAATTACATATCGAAATAAATGTCCCATTAATGTCTTTTAAATGTTTCACTTAATTTAATTTCTTTCATAGGTATTACAGCCATATCAGTTAAACATTAAGTTACTTTGTTTTCTTGTAATTTCTATTGATGTCTATAACTAAATTTTCTAGAATTGGAATAATATTAGCTTTACGAAATTATTGCCTTTACTCCAATTCCAAATATGTATTCCTCTCGACCTACTGCTTTAATATTTTGATGTACATAACAGTTATTTTGACTTTAAGGTAATTTTTCAGCTAACAAATTTATGTTTATTTGAAATCTCTGTAACAGATTAATTTTTACATAGTTCAATCCAAGAAGATCCGCGCTATCATTTGAAGAAGGTAGTCGCGAGGAACGATTTACTAAATATAAATGTCTTTAGCAACGTCACAACTATCAAAGTTGTAAATAACGACTTAGACAAATTTGATTTAGATGATGTTTCATTGTTTGAACCACCCATTATCATAAAATATGGTATGGATAGTTTCAAGTGCGGGGATAGTGGATTTTGCAAAAGGCAAAATTAATGTAACCTAAAATCGTTTGCTATGATGTGTGGAACGCTTAAATTATAACAATAATACGATATTTAGTAATCTGATTAACTATTCAGTGAAGTGTATCATGAGTTTATAGATTTGAGCAAAGCAAATACAGACTTAGAGATAGACTTAAAATATTTAAATTTATATTAGTATACTATTACAATATTTCACGAAGACAAATTGACAGCATTTCAGTTATACTAGTCATATATGTAGACATACATTTTACAAATTTATCATACTAAAACCATTAAATAGAATAAAATGGCATAAATGGCAATTTCACAAGACTATTGCACACTTACAAATAGATATAGAATAAGCACATTTAGAGGCAGAACAATATTAGTGAAGACACCCAGATTTAAATATTAACGTGTTGTCAAAACGACAATAACAACTATGATGCACTTCATAATGTTTATATTTTGTTAGTACGAGTGAATCAGAACTTTAACGATTTATAATATTTATATTTCTACTTTTAATACTTTGCAATTTGCCAAGTATTTTTTATAGATATCATTATATTGATTAATAAACGATGGCATTAATTATGTCTGAAATATTAAATTTACTCTAAAATCATGACCTTCGGTAACAATCATAAATTTTCTGCAACGTGTTTATATATTGTACATGTTACGGTCAATTTCGTAAATATAGGAGTGATTTTTAATATCAAATCGTAAGTGAAATCAGTAATAATGGATATAGCAAACATACAATAAGTTGATATAGAAATATTTCTACTAATGCATAAGACGTATTATACACTTATTCTCACCTAAAATCAATAACTCTTTCGAATTATAAATATTCTTGAAAGTCGGGAGAGGTGAGAGTGTTATAAAAAACTGAAATGTAGGTCAGCTACAATTTTTATAATAATCATTACTCATCGTTATCATAATTTACTCGTATACTCATACTGACCATAACATAATATTATAAAGATAAATATTAAAGAGCATAAAGAATTACAAATTATATAAATACAATTACAAAACAACTGGATATTGAACAACAAATTCGTAGACATTTGACAATTGATAATAATAATACAATTTTCTGTGTTCCGTTGTAGTTGAGTGAAAAAGTAAGTGGTAATTTAAAAATAAAATGTTTTCCGAAATATATATATCGTGTATTACATCCAAAGAGATCTAATATACACGGTTTTAAAGTTCTTAATGAATACATACATGAGTGGATATGATTTTTCATATCCATATAAAATGTCACGCAGCAGAAATTTCATGTAACGTAATATAACATAATACGTTTATATATTTAAATATGGGATTAATACAAAATATATTCACAAAAATTGTAGACAGGAATTATCAGGATTTGTATCACAAAGATAATTACAATACTTCAACATGCAATTGCACATTTTTGTTGAAATATAATAATATGATTTGGACATGATTTGGTGTGAAATACTTGACGTACGGTGAGGCATACAGGGTCAACTATGAAGTAACTGTCTTGGCTAACAGATTTCGCAGTGCTTCGTCTATAGCCATATAAATTAGATCTTTTTGATTACACTGTTAAATGCAGTTAAAAACTCCGAAACTTTTTCTTTAAAAGGTCAATCCAGTTGCAATGTTATATAAATTAATGAAAAAACTAAATTGAATACAAAACAATCATTATTTAACGCCAATGTTTTTCTTAAGTCGTCATTAATGGGTCTTTATTGTGTACAAGGACACAAGCTTCCAAATTTATTCTTTCAATGAGTAACATTGGTCCTATCATTACTGATTACATATTTTTTTAAATTTTTTTAGACACACCTTAACCTATTATGTAATATAATCTAATCTATAGGATAGCAGCCATTTCTATTTATCTTTATGCATATTATTATCACATTTTTGACGATTCAATTTTTAACTGATTTTTATTATTATCATTTGCAACCATAAGGTAATGAAGGTTATTGGGTAATTTTGAAGCAACTGCAGCTTGCGTGCGTATGGTGTACCTGGCTCAGGTAACGGAGTGATAAAATTATAGATGTGAAATTGGGATTGGATAGTTTTTAATGGTCTCACAACGCTAAGAGCGGAAGCAAATTAAATTGCATTGCGAGAGCTGCAGTGTGAACGATGAAAAATTTAAATAATTAAAATAACCTTTAAAATCATCGAAATATTCCACTTTTTGTCATTCGGCGACTTAAAAAATATTTTCTCATTCGTAGGTGGTAATGTCACCGTAATGGTGTTTAAATCCTTTTATATATTATTTCTCCCGAACAAACAAAAAGTCTAATATTCATACTTGTTGTTGGCTGCTTATGTATACATTCTTTGACAGTGTATCATCTCAATACTTACGGTAGGAGTGAGTATGCTGCCATGGTTATTTTAAAAGGTTATTTAGTAGCTCAATTCCTTTGCCACTAGTCTCTAAAACAGTTTCGGTTTTAACCAAATTAAAAGAAATAACCTTTTTACTAATTCTCACTAGTAATCGGTTCACTTTGACTTTGGTTTGTGAGGCATTGATTTCAGTGTAAGTATTTTTTGAAAGAATTTCATGGATACAGATTTTGTACAAGGAACTATTCTCTAAGTTAATACAATAATTATTATATAAACTACATAAACATACATTTACAATAACATTTTGTGACGACTCTTTAGACGAGGAATACCAAAACATCTATGAATATAATTATAGGCATCAATTCGCGTTAGACTAACAATATAATAATGAAAATATATTGATTATACTATAACAATTTATTAGACATTATTATTGCGCGTCACAAAGTTAGTGTACTCCAACTAATGTCTAAATCCAAGACAACAGTTCAACATTAGCAGTATTAGGAATTTTGAAATCTTGTCTCAAAACAAAGTTGTTATGGAGATACATCCAAGATCAAGTTTTCCAAATTCTCAATCCTCACTTTCATCTTGGACCCAGATTAAAAATTGTCGATTGCAACAATTACAACTAAAATGTTTAAAAAATATGTACTCTTTTCTCTACGCCTTAGCAACAAATTAATCTTATAGATCTATGGATGAAAACTAAACAACTCCTTTTAAAGGATAACAAGCGACATCGATAAATTGTATTTGTCTTTTATTTCGAGGTAATGTTTTCTAATGACTAGCAACTTACGCATTTTGTGCTAATACTTCGTTGTGCTCACAAAGCACGTTGTTATCAATACTTACAAAAACTATGTTAATAATATCATGAATGTTTCAGACTGTTATGTGTGTTGACAACGAAAAATATTTAAGAACTTAATTTTTTTCAATTGATAAATGTGTCACAGGACATGCTGCTCCCAGGCTATGGCAAACAATTAGAAGGGCATTATGGAATCCAAAACTTTGGAATATCTTGAACTTTTTGGCTGCAGATTATTTTTTATTGACCATAAAAATTCAAAATATATTTTTGTTATATTTATTATTGATTAATAATATTTGGTTATTTGTTTGATACACATATATTATAAGTTCAAGAAGCTTGGCTTTATATAAATAAAGTCTTTATATATGTAATAAGCAATTTTGTGTTTTTTTTTATTAGTAGTATGTTAATCACTGTTAGATTAACTCGCGTTTTAACTGACATTAAGGAGCAATCATGTATTTCTTTCAATTTGTGATGATAACAGAATAAACTAATGTAAACCAACTACAATTTTTTTTGTGTCACACAAACAATTTGTAGCATTCATTGCAATATCTTAGAATTATTGAGAGCACGAATGTACCTCACTAGCATACATCTGTGAAGATAGTTACGTCTTAAATATTAATCTATAGATATAAATAAATAAGAGATAGGTACAACCAGATATAGACAAAATCGTCAAAAACACACCCAAATAGACATGAGTTAAAGTCTTGAACACTTCATGCATCACCTTGAAACGTCTCTAGCCAAATTCAAACACCATTGTCTTGGTCACGCACTAGAGTGTACCGAAGAATAAAGTGGATAATACTTTGAAAAAGAAAACATTTTGAATATGATCTTGAAAGTAGAAAATAACGACAAATGTTATGTAGGAATGCCCTAGTCATCCTCATTTGTAGGCAAGTGTATACACAATATAGAAGAAAAGTATGTCAAAGATCTGAAAACGTTAAAGTTATTGATAAATATTGTTATTGATACTGAATCATGTTTCTGAATGCCGTAATAAATAATCTGTTCAAAAATAGAACAACTACTTTAGCTCTCAAGTTACAGCTTCGGTGATATAGATAGGCAGAATTGTAGCTCACAAACAATTTGAAGATAGCAAGCAAAATAAATAGTAGTGACGAAAGATTAAATTTTATTTAATTAATTTGTCATTTTAACTTATATGTATATAAAAAATTCCTATGGTCACTTCGTTCACGACTGAAGATATACAATGTTATAATACCTTCTGCATTAGCGTTATAATGGTAGACCAAATTTATAATAATTTAGTGAATTTTCAATAAATAATTTGCTAAAACTGCTTAAATACATTGATATAAGTATTCGATAATCATGAGAAATGTATTTAGAGATTTTATTTCAGGCTTTAATAACAATAGATGATCCAAACGTTTTAAGTTATTCAATTAGTCAAGACCTTAATTCAAAATGTTTTCTTACAAAATCAAACTGTATTGAAGTTGATTGAGCATGGGTAGATGGAAGACTCCAGCAAAGGAATGATCTTAAAGAAAGTTTTATATCTAGGTGATATATCATTAGCACAAATATATACGATACCACTATATTATGTAAATATGAACAATATTTCAAAGATATTGAAATACATACAGTGATAAAATGGATATTATAACAGAAACACCAAAGGTAAGATAATATTTGAAAGTGATAATTTTTATTTTTTTGCATCATTTTTAGACACAATAAAAAGTATTACTTAATCAACTACACATTATTAAAACCGAATTAACAAAACGCAAACCTAATTAAAAATATTTGGGTTGAAATTAAGTAATCGAGAAAAGAAAAGAAGTCTAAGATTTCAAGATTACTGGCATTCAATTACTACTAATTATAGATTAATACAGTTTCTTCTAATTAGAGAAAATCTTCATCAGGAAAATAAGTCGTTGCTAACAGCATAAGCGTTCCTCAATAACCCTGTTCAAATCATATAGATTGGTAATCATTAAAATACTTTGATACTTCAATATACGAAGAAGATTGATATTCGAAGCAAGCTTGTACAATTTAGATATGAAAGCAATAATTATCCAAATGCATCTAAATTTCCCCTGAGTTTTGATAAAGGAGATAAAATCATACTAAGATGACAAGGATATCTTCTCTGACCTTGAACATTTTCTGGCTGATCTTCAATAGATAAAGGCTGGATGGAGAGGAGGAGGAGGGTGGATCCGAGGCTGTTTGTCCAAAGGAGCACAGCATGTAGGTTCGCAGCAGGCAGTGCTGTACGGAGCCGGGACCAGGGCATATTGTGCTGGAGGGCCGTAAATTGCTGGTGTTGCTGAAAAGGAAAAAGACATAAAGTTACTATATAACATCTTCTGAGGGTTATTGTAATTTCATTGTAAAAACAGCACTTCCTACATAAAGATGGATATCAGTTCCTACTTACTTCCGAGTATTATAATAACAGCGCACTACTACTGATGTTGTAATCATATTTAAAATGTGAAGTGCTTCTCCTGAAAACTGGGATAAAGTGGCTCATTTGTCACCGTGATATGCAAATAGTTTTTTTCTTAATTTTTTCCAGTCACAAACCAGTCACAAAACAGTCGACCGCAACTTATTTGTTGCCTTTTAGTGTTATTTTTTGTTGGCATCAACTAAGTATCCGTTTCGCGTTTGAGTTGGTGGATACCTAACGGTGACAACGAAACCAGCTAGCGTTGACCCGGTGCGCTTCTCAGTCCTCTTGGACTGAGAGAAACCGGAGACCCGATCCCACTGCACTGGGCCTTCCCAGGGTGACGGTTAGTGGCTATTTCCGCTAGGGATAGTCACTGTTTTCGTAGTCTCGCTCATTCCATCTTTGTTTTTAGATTCCGTTGTTTCGTTCTCGAGTCTCTCCCTGCCGCGGCAGGGAGGATTGTTAGGAGGATGAATGCATCCGAAATAGGGTTCCTACGTCGCATCCTCGGAGCCCTGACTCCGTTCCTCAAAGCGCCTCTCGATGAGGCCGCAGTCATCCAGGCACTACAACAGACAGCACAGACTGACTCACCCGCGTCCCCTGACGCCTCACCGGCCCACGACTTCGAATTCTCCGACGCCCATTCAATCTCGTCGCGTAAGCGTCCAATCGAGTCCGATGGCTCGCTAGGGTTATCCGACGACGGTACCGTAACGCCGTCGCAGTCCGACGACCAGGCCTTCCAGCCAGTCAAGTCCAAGCGCACGAAGCGCCTAACAAAACGCGCCGCGAAGGCGTCCGCAGAGGGGAAACCTTCCCTTCCCTCCCAACCAGTCCCGCTCATGTCCATCGACACCAGCGCCCCGTCTTCATCCAAACAATTCCCTCCTCTCAAACCAGCATCCCGTTGCTCACCCGTTCCTCCCAAAGTCAAGGCCCCGCCACCGGTATTTGTCCGGGACAAGTCTATGTGGCTCAAAGTCACCCAGCTGTGCGCCGACAGCAAAGTATTTTACACTCACGCCCAAGTAGTGGGCCAAACAGTCAAAGTGACCTCTCCAAGCACCGAGGTTTTCCGTGCCCTTACGAGGCTTCTCACTTTAAATAAAATCCCATACCACACCTACGCTCTTCCGGAAGAGCGCAAGGTGCGAGCCGTTCTACGCGGAGTCCCATTCGAGCTTCCTAATGAAGCTATCCTTGCCGATTTAGTCGCCCAAGGTCATCCCGTGGAAGCTGTGCACAAAATGTACAGCAACACGGGTAGACAGTATCCACTGGCTCTTGCCATTTTGTCCAACACGCCCGAGTCCCGGAACATCTTCCGGGCCGACTTGACCATCTGTGGTCTCTCTTTCATTAAAGTTGAGCCCCCGCATAGACGCGGCTTCCCCGGTCAATGCTATTGCTGCCAGCTGTACGGCCACGCAGCGGCGAACTGCTCCGCCAACCCCAGGTGCGTTAAGTGCCTGGAGCCCCACAGCACCAAAGAGTGCTCGCGTACACGCGACTCAGAGTCGCCTCCGGCCTGCGTTCTCTGCGGCCAAGCCGGTCACACGGCCAACTACCGCGGCTGCCCTAGAGCTCCCCGACCTATCCCATCCAGGACTGCCGCTTGGAAGTCTGGAGAAACACCCATTCTGGCCCTCCGCCGAACACCGACGCGAACTTCCCTCCTCTGAGGACGCCTGGCGCACCGCCTAGACCCGAGCACTTTAACTCATGGAGACGTACAGACAAGACCACGACTACTGTAGCTGCTCCCCGACCCGCCCCGGCCGCCCCGCGCGACCCGAAACAGGCCGAACCACGCGTTAGCAACACCGCGCAAACAGAGGGCAAGTCGACCCTAGCCGACGACATGAAGCTCGTCTACGACGTCATCCGTAACGTCGACATCTCCGAGATCTCCGTCCTGGCTCGCAAAATACGGGCGGCTTCAACACCGCAGCAGCGCCTTCTAGCGCTCGCTGAGCACAGCCATTTATTAACATCATTATAATGGCTCAAGCACTTAGTGCGCCTTCTTGTCACTCCGGTCGTACCAAACCTAAGGGCAGATGCCCATCTAATTCAACACTCGCGGCCTCCGCAACAACCTCCCTGAAATAAAGGAATTCGTTCGCAACAACGCCACAGACTTACTATTAGTCCAAGAAACGTTCTTAAAACCCGCCCACACCAAGGGCCTATCAATTCCCACGTACAATCTTATACGTAACGACAGACAAGACAGAACCGACAGACGCCCCGGCGGTACCGTAAGCCACGCAAGCGGTGGCACCGCCATTTACTTTAGAAAGTCGCTCCACTGTTCCCATATTGAGACTCCGACTCTCACGAACTTAGAAGCCACTGTTTGCAAGCTAGGTATGACTGGGCATCCGTCCCTGATCATAGCCTCGGTTTATAATCCGTCGGGAACCCCGCTTTTAAACTCAGACTTAGAGGCTCTACTCTCACTAGGAGACTCGGTTATTTTATTCGGAGATCTTAACTCCAAACACACGGACTGGAAGTGCCGATCGACCAACGCGAACGGAGTCAAACTCAGAAAATATATAGAAACACGGGACATCGATGTCCTTTGTCCTTCCTCCCCTACGCATTACCCGGATAACGCGCTCAACTCTCCGGATATCCTCGATCTCGCGTTAGTTAAAGGAGTCGCGCTCAACTTAAGAGCGATCGAAACGCTCCACGACTTAGGTTCTGACCACCGGCCGGTCTCGCTCAAATTCGGGCCTATGCCACCGATCCAACCACTTCTTCTAAAACCTTCACCAATTGGGAAGGATATAAAAAATCGCTAGTATTAGGTCTCGATGTCGGCGGCTCACCACTGGCTACCATCAGCTCAGAGTACTTCGTCAATACGGAAAAGATTGACTCAGCGGTCAACTCCCTAACACACTTAGTTCAAACATCTCTCCGAAACAACGAGCGCGTAGTCGAGGTGCCAAACCGAAAACTACCACTCGATGTTAGGAATCTTATTCAGGCCAAGAATGCGGCCCTTAGAAGGGCCGCACTCTACCCCACTCCAACGCACAGGAGGCGTGCAAACGCTCTCCAGCGACGTGTTCGCTCTCGACTTGCCGGAATGAGGAACTCCAATTGGGACTCCCTCATGGAGAGAATCAAACCCTCCCATCAGGCGTTCTACAAGGTGGCGAAAGCCCTCCGCGTAGGCGCCCAACCTCTCACCCCGCCTTTATCACGCCCCGATGGCAGTATCGCCTTCGAAGACGTCGATAAAGCCGAATGTTTCGCTGACAGCATTGCTTCTCAATGCACACCCAGCTCGCAATCATGCGCTCCTTCACATATCGATTCAGTAGAGGATAAGGTCCGTAAAAAGAACTCACTCCCAGTCACCGCTGAGCCCATCGTCGTTTCCGTTGACGAAGTCCAAGACATCATGCGGGGTCTTAAACCCCGCAAAGCACCAGGAGCCGACGGCATCTCTAACGTCGCGCTTAAACACTTCCCCGAGCAGGTTCTCTCTCTTTTAGTTCTCATTTTCAATGCCTGCTTGCATCACTGCTTCTTATCAACCGCTTGGAAGGAAGCAATAGTTATAGGTATTCCTAAACCCGGGAAACCGTTAAACTTACCGCCCAACCACCGCCCCATCAGTCTCCTCAAGGCTATGGGGAAAGTATTCGAACGCGTCATACAGACTAGACTGAAGAACCTTCTCTTCCCAGTAGGCGGTCAACTTTTAATCATCCCACAACAGTTCGGCTTTCGCGCAAAGCACTCGTGCCCTCAGCAAATCCACCGTATAGTGGAATATATCCTAAGCGGTTTTTATCCCAAACGGAAACGTACAGTCGCGGTTTTCTTCGACGTTGCCAAAGCTTTCGACAAAGTTTGGCACGAAGGACTCCTTCTCAAACTTCATTACCTAGGTTTGCCTGATCGCGTTGTTCGATTAGTCGCTTCCTACTTTCAAAACCGTTCCTTTCGTTTTAGACACGAAGGTGTACTCTCTTCCCCACGCCCGCTAGCGGCTGGGGTACCACAGGGCTCGGTATTAGCTCCATTACTATTCTTAACGTACGTCAACGACATTCCCATTCCGAAAAACGGCGTACAACTATCGTTATTCGCAGACGACACCGCCCTATATTATCAATCACGGGAAATAAATCCGGTCCTCTCCAAACTCCAACACTCAGTAGACGAGTTAGGAAAATGGTTCACCAAATGGCGAATCGAAGTCAACGCAGACAAAAGCACCGCGGTATACTTTCATTTCAAACCCAGACGCAGACATGACGAACCTAACATCCGGCTGCTAGGCGCCCCTGTCCCGTGGAAAACCACAACCAAATACTTAGGAGTAACACTCGACTCCGGACTAACATTCAGACAGCATATACGCAAAGTCACCAACTCCGCCAGATATTATATGGGCCGACTCAACAATCTGTTGGGAAGGCATAGTAAAATGTCCCTCAGAAACAAGCGAACGCTCTATAAGTTTTGCATACGGCCGGTGATGTCATACGCCGCCCCTGTTTTCGCATACGCCGATCCCAAAATCCTTCATCCCATCCAAGTTGTCCAGAACATTTTTTGCAGGAGAGCAACCAACGCCCACTGGTGCGTGAGGAACGCCGACCTGCACTTCGATCTCCAGCTTCCGACAATTTAAAAATCCTTTAAAGATTATTGCACAACATTTTTTAAATCCTCAGAGGAACATACTAATCCACTCATCAGACAGGCAGCGGACTACACCGCCCCTAGTCTTACAGGCCGCCAAATCCGGTGGCCAAGAAACGCTCTCACCAATCCCCCCAACAAGATATCTTCTGACTTGGACCGCCGTCTGGCGGCCATAGTCAAGAATTCAAACAATATCAGTTAGTAGCGTCCTTAAGACGCCACATAGTCTCACCATTCGACAACACCTTCAGTGTTAACAACAAGCGTATGCTCCCTCGGGAGTGCCGCTAGCACCCTATCCTTCTCTAAGGATGGGTCGCATCCGATGAAGGCTTAGAGGCCACAAGGCCAAAGCCAACTCGGGTGGTGTTTAGTGGGTAGGCCTTCGGGAGTCCCACATAAGCAGCGCAGCCGGCTGCGCTGGTATGCTAGGAGCATTCACCACCCCCTCCCGCGCTTTTCCGGAGGGTAGCCCATTTTCCATCTTCTGGGCGCAAAAAAAAAAAGATTATGCTTTGTGACATCCAGGTTACCGATGCGTACTAAGGTGCGCATCTACAAAACCTATGTTCGATCTCGTCTGACTTACACGGCGTCGTCCTGGCTCGCTGAGTCGCTGGCCTGAGAACCTGGCCCTTCGAACGATCGTGCGGGCCGGTCCCTACGTCAGGAACGATGTAGTGGCGCGCGACTTAAAAGTCCAACCGTTGGAGGAATTCGTGGCCCATTGTGCCCGTCGTTTGTACGACCGGGCCGACAATGGGCCGCACGCACATCTAAGGGGCTTCGCTACATAGTCGGCCACCTGACGGGTGCCCGCTCCCGCGGAAGCTTTTAGGGCCGGTCTCCCCCGCCCATCTGGGGGACGACTGCTGAGGCCGCATATACGGAGATTGTGCGAGCGAAGTCTAAACCCCCCGCTCAACAGCGGGGGTTACGTCACCAGGGGGCCGTTGACCCCCTCGAGTAACTGCCCGGGCAAGGAGGGTTACCTCGAGTCCCGAAATCCCCACGCGTGGGCAGCGCCCCCTCGAGTAGGGCGCCGCCGCGTAGGAAGTCCCGAACTGAACTGAACTGATTATGCTTTGTACTCAGTGTTATTCAGGTCATACTTTTGTCGGGATGCCCGTTGATAATATTCGTGGTATTACAATTGTCCAAAGGTGAAGATTATGATTTAGCATCAGATGACCTCAAATTGACATAAAAAATTTAAGATGAGATTTCGACGTTTCATTCATTAATATTAACGTGTCTATGACACCTGAGTGTTACATAGTTCGATAGTTTTAGAAATTCATGTTTATTGGACACCATGCTACTTACTATCGAATGGAAGAGGATAGACTGCGTACGGTGGCGGCGGCAACTCGCATGGAGCGCAGGCTGGCAGTGGAGCGATGGGCGGTGCACAAAGCAGCTGGTAACACAGAGGTGCCGGTAACGGCGCTGCTTCAGAGGTTATTACTGGCAGTTGACTCATCTGAAATAAATATTTAAATGGTTTCTTCATGACAATATTCAGGATACAAGATTACAGGCCAGGATTACCTGTGTTTTGGAGACCGGTTCTAATCCTCATAATAACACACACACACACACACACATCTATATATATACACACACACACCGTATATATATATTATATTTTCGAATAATCATCATTATAATGCGTAAATGTCCTATTGCTGGTCCTTACGCTCATAATGTGAGGGACAGTGGTCATAGTTCATCACGCTAGCCGGGGGAGTATTATTGAGAATTCTGACCCACGAAGGTATTTTCTTTCTCGGGAGTGGTAATTACTATCTAAGACTCGCACAAATTTGAAAAGTCAGAGGTGCCTACAGGATTCAAACTCGTTCGTGTGTAATACTGGTCACTAAAAGTTAAAGTTACAAGTGATCAACGGTGTGGACAGAGTTTAAAATTGGCCTTGCATGGCAAGGATCGAAGTAAGTTTTTTACTTTCATAAACTAATCAACGATAAATGAAAACATCGGGAAGAAACTTCCGCGATTTTGAAGCTTCCTTGAGTAATATTACGGCTTTCATGAAGTTTCTAACCATGTCTACAATTGTCTAGGTTGCAGTCGTGATTTGAGATCACAAACACAATACAGTAATTGCTACGTAAACGGATATATATTTCTACGCAAACGTATAGTTTTATGCAAACGTTTTGCAATTTACATGATGGCGAGATGAGGCGTATTAGTATTTATTATTAGTGTATTTAGTGCATAGGATTTCAAAAATTGTTTAAAAAATAGCATTGATTCAAAATTCTCCTGTTGAAAGTCGCTGGACTCTGTATCACCCAGGTTAGATGTCGACAGAACTCATACCAGATGGTAATATTCTTTACCTGCCTGGCTAGATACCATTCTCCATATATAATGGCCGTATTGGGGCGGCCTAGAATACTCGCCCCTATCCCATGCTGGTAGAAAAGGGTGTCGTAAGAGGCGACAGAAGCCAACCTGCTTGGTGGTAGGGCTTCGCGTGAGGGTTATATTATCCGTATTATTATTAAGTAATTAATATTATTAGTGGTATTATTATCTTTCCGTGAAGCCTGCCTGACTAGCTACCACCCTCCTGCTTGAGTCAGCCGCCAAACGACTCGTTGTGTTCCGATTGGGACTTGAGAGCCAGTACATTCTTTCTTACCTTCTTCTCATTTCTTGGCCGACAACGCATCAGTGATACCTTTGGTCTTGTTGATATCCATGGGCGACGATGACCACTCACCATCAGGTGGCTCGTCTGCTTGTTTGTCGGCTTTTACATAAAAAAAAATAGAATCGACCGTAAAATACTTTTGACGTATCTCGGTTGAAATTTCGGAGGACTAGTTATAAACCGGTCTTCTTCACTATCATTTTCAATGTCAACGTATTCGCGATGCCTTGAGTGCTACAGATTAGCAGTCAAACCTTATCATCAGGGTCCTTTATCTAGTCTGTCGGCTATTACATAGAAATTTACAACCACTACTTTCTGATGACTAACGATAGAATATTGTTCTAGGGCAGGCTAAGTTGTTTCATGTTGGTAATTTAGTCGTGGAAGGTGTCTTACTAGTTGCATTGCACTTACATATAAATGAAGGTATATATGTATGTACGTCTGTTCTTGATACGGTGCATGTAATAATAAACTTATATTGTACCTGTTTCCGAACAGCTTGTGCCACACGAAGACGCCCCAACGGTGAGAACATTACTCCTCCACTCTGAAAAAAAACAAGTTTATCACTATAAATGCTCATATACTCTCATTTTCCCTGATTCGTGAGAGGCATTGGCATTCATTTTCATTAATCACGTATACGTCAACCCCAGCGCGGTGTCAAAACCAGGATCTAACATGGAAGTTCATTTCACAAAAAACAATAGGACAAAATAGATTCATATAATTCATGAGGGATTTCATATATTTTGTGGAAAAAGTCGCGTGAACAGGTATTGTGGAGGAACACCAGATATTTGGACGGAATTGACTAATTTCTAAGCAACCGGTAATTTTACTTTTATGCAGGTTCCTTAATAATCATGTGCTTTGGTTTAATAAACGCTCTAAAACTCAAGACTCTGGCGCTCATTAGGATTTCCTGTTTTGCAGGTGAGATGAATATACACGAGTATGTTGGCAATTCCTACAACGTCAAGTGTCGTGGCGCCCTTTAACAACTTGTGGGCCCCATCAGTGGTACCCTACTATAAGTAGTATAAGTGAGGAATAACCTGACCAGACGCGCTAGCTTATAACAGGCAGGATAACAGGATAATAGGCATGGAAGTAAGACATCTTCACTACCCTCTAATCATTTCTGTCGTACAGTAATTTGTTTAAGGTGTTGTCTAAGAAGTAACTATTTATTGATAAAGAAATATAAATCCATCAAGTTTAGCTGTTCTACTTGCAGATAATAGTTAACATATGAGGTCGCACACACCCATGACCTGTGAACAAACGTTTATCTGTCACATAAATTTCTGTCCCGGCTGTGAATCCAACACCAGCCAAAGGTCAAAAGAAATTTGGGACTTACCGACAGTTGCACTGCATGGTCGCCTATTACTGGCAAATTTTATAATTAAGAAAAGCCAGAACGGCTGCTGGTATTCAAATCGAATACTTTTATCCAAATAATTTTCCTGTTCCTCGTCCAAAACACTTGAAAATAACACGATGGATTCTACCCTACTTGACCTAAATTCTAAACGACCCCAATCAATGCAAAACCTCCGCGAGGCTTTTATTCTGTGGCATTGTAAATACATGGTTTTTACTGTATTTTTAATACCAAGTCTTAATTATCTGTGCGCGTGTATAGAGTGAACGATACAAACTATACAAATTAGCTTCGCTCAGTTTTTCTCTTCAAATGAGAAAATAAAATTATTAAACAATGAAGTAAGCAATATAGTACAATGTGAATCATGTTTGTTATTGAGAATAATTATGGACCTTTTAAAAAAATTAATCATGGTATTAGAATTGAGTAATTATAAATAAAAAAAAATGACATGATTCTATATAATGGCGACAAGAACGGTAATTTACTGGTATAACTACGGTGCAGTGCAAAAGGTCTTTCGATTTAGCTCCGAGTGCTCGGATGTCTAGCCGTAGTGAAAAAGTAACCCACAAAGGCCAGTGTTTGGTCGCTTACTACTCACATCACCGAAAACTTCTGGCAAACGTTTGGTTTGGCTACCTCTATTTCTTGAAGAAAATGACACCAGGTCAACCGTAGAAGTGAAGAAAACCCATCAATATGTCTTTACCTTGGTAGGATTGGTGCATTACAAACACCCAACCGTCGACTGCGGCTTTGCTGCTTTTCTACATTCTCGAAGTTAACTACTACGCTTTAAATTCATTACACCAGTGGTGCACTTAAAACGCTGTTTGTCCATGAATCCTTTTGAAATCTATTCGTCCCGATAAAGTGACATTACAAAACATGTAAAATCGTCGATCGGACTGTTTCCGGCGCAAATTAAATTTTTAACGAGACAGGATATTTAAATTCATCTCATCAATAAAGTAGAGGGACATTTTAAATTTGAACTTTCGTATTTTTTCTTCTTAACAATCGTACATACAAAAAATACATATTGTGAAAATACATTAAACTGTTATTGTTAAATTTTATGCGTCACCTAGTACCTACGTACATCGTTAGCGCTAAACTGAATAAAGCCGCGGTGAATTAATAAATTAATGAAATAATATGAATGAATGAAAAATATTTATTCAACGTTGGTTTTTACAAACACTTTTCGAACGTCAAACTACGCCATCGCTTCAACAGTTCCCCACCTTGAGTGGTCCCGGAAGAAGAAGGGGCATGAAACTTCCGAGTTTTTTTTTCCTACCCGCAGTTACAATGTACTACGTTTTCCAACAAAGAAAATTATTCGTAAAGCAAGCAAATAGTTATTACAACCTTATTAGTTGGAAACGATTTTATAAGATATAAAACTTATTGTAAAATAATTTAAAACTACACGCTACAAGCTTAAGATAAAATTTGTATAATATAATTGTACGTATTAAACATAAATATAATAAAAATAAAATGATTTATCCAAATATTCGGTTTAAACTCGAGATACTAAACTACTATATCCAATTTAGGTTATGGGAAGGAAATGACTCTATGAAAGCCTTTCAAAATTATCGAATTCATTAACAGGCTACTTATACGGGATTCGTTAGCATGGTAGTCGAGCTTTAAGCTCTACATAATATAAAAAGGCTCTGTCTACTGTTTCGACTCTATAATGTTGAAAAGCTTTAATAAGATTTTCACATATAAATAAATTCACTAGTAAATGTTGTACATGAATTCTACGAAAATAAATTCTTCTGAATAAATATTGAAGCAATACATAATAATAATACTGTATGCACTTTAGGTAAAAACTAAAAATTTAAAGTTTTTACAATAAGTTTCCGTTGTTACGTGAGTTACCCATTGAAACTTTAAAGAGCCGTATTAAAGCACAGCTTATTGGTGAAGGATATTATATTATAGATGACTAGGACACCTGGAAATAATAGTGTCGAAACCAGTTCCGCGCAAGTTCAAACTTACTTTTTAATAGCCATGAGTTGTTTTATAATATGTGCTGAGGAGTTTTTTTTTCACCGTTTCTTCTCAATGTTGAAGCACCTTTTAAATAGAACCAGTTCGAATAGAACCAAAAATTGACGTGCACAAGTATATTTACAGAATACCTAAATGATTATATAATTTTGATTTGACTGCCACGCTCATACAAATGCTACAAACAGACTGAGAACAAATTAAATGAAATTTATTTGAAGTCAGTTTTTACAAACATTTTCTAAAGTCAGACTATGCCAGCGCTTCAACAAATCCCTCGTGTGAGTGGTCTTAAGAAGAAGTACTTAATAATATCTTTTATTTATTATGCCACAACAGTTAATATTCCCATTTTAGTATATATATAATTATATAATTTATTAGTAGGTATATATATATATCATCAGTATAGAATTCCTCAATGTTCTGTATAATTTAAACTAACTTCCCAATAATGAGTTCCCAATAACCACAAAAATATACCCCCACCGATACCACCGTTCGAGGTATCCTAAATATCACAAATACTACTGTCCAATATTTCTGAAAGTATTCAGGTAATCCTGGCACCCACCACCGTATCACTACTGTACATTGGGACTGAGATACGAGCGTTTATATATAATCGCCTGAAAGGTTGACAAAACCGATTTTCATTTTCCGTAGGCACAATTTTATTATTATAAAACTGAGAGACTGATAAATATGATTGCCTTTAGTTCTACGTGTTCTACGATTACAAAAGAGGGTCGGTTGATTTCTAATAAACCACTCCCATATTTACAATCCACCGTTTTAAATTAAATTCCTGGGCGTATTGACGCGGCGATCTACAAATCACTGTGGATGTATTTGCCGATATGAACAGACAACAAGTCGAGACGGAACCTCATTTCCATATCGCTGGTAGCCGGTAGCTGGTACATTTATCAAGACATGCCAGACAAAACGTATCGATCTCACCGGACGGCTTCGCTGAATCATCGCACTTTGTGTTACTTCACCAAAGAGATCAAATAGGGTTATAGGGCAGACATAGAAATAATTTTTGTACACAAACTTCCCGCTCCGCAATATCGCCACCTATGTTTATACAGCAGAGATTAATCAAACTCTGCCAAATATCTTATTACTCAGTTGACTTAAGAAATACTAAGTACCACGTACAAAGTTAGTAATCCTATTCTCTTGATTTGGTTTTACGTAGATACATTTTCTGTTAGTCATTTAACGTGGTCTATGTCATAAGTTAAATTTTATTCGCGTTGTCCTGTATTTTTATGTTGATAAATGATTACCTATTACTGGTCCCATGCACCTTAAGTAAGGTAGTAACACCAAAGGCTTCACCAACTCGCTGGCCGAGATGTAAATCTAGGATCCGCTTACAGCTGGCTCTCCAACCACGATATCTAAATATGTAAAAACATTTCACTTCAGATTCCAGAAGGAGGATTCTGGCTAGTCGAGGTGCAGAGCCCATGTACATTATACCTTTCACATGTACCGTCGGTTTTTATGTTTTCTGCTTTTTGGTTTCCAACTAATACGTTGGTACACAGATATATGTACTTAAACAAAAATTATAAAATAATAATTTATCCTGGCCTTTATGCCGATAACAGAGTCCACTTACCCCATTTACATTCAAATATTTAAAAATATTTAATTTACAGGTTTGGCCTAAATATCATGTACTCGTATAATATACATAAAATATATTCTTTCTTTTTTTGAAATAAGATACCTAGAAACGGTCAGAGTAATTTTGAGAACTTGCATCATACTATATTTCTGAACGATTATTATTACTTTATTATTAATGTAAAATAAAAATTGTTACTCTAAATTCACTTATTACGAACATTAAACAAAGGATTTTTATATACATTTTCTGTCCCCACATCGCTCATATTTGTGATGGTAATGATGTACGTGGAACACGCCGCTTTTCCGAAAAGGTATTCCTACTAGATATAACATAAAGGCTTTATAACTGTCTACAATTCAAGCCAACACATATTCCGAGTTACACGCAACCCGAGCGACATAAATATTGAATCGTTATTTTCATACTTTCATCCCGTCCCTTACTTATTTGTAGCGGATTTTAAAGATTTACTAAATAATCCGTCTTTGAAGCGATCCCATGTAACGAGGGTATGGCCCTTTTCAATTTCTCACAAAGGTTCTCGACGGAAATTATTAACATTTCTAAAAATCTCAAAGATACAGATATTATTTTTATGTTATTGTTATAGTTTCGTTATGGAGATGGGAAATATTTAATCGCAGCCTTTCACAGTCCACTGCCGGACATAGGCCTCCACTGGTTGATCCTGGGCCCTCTCAATGCAACGGCTCCCAGTCGTTTTCTTCAGGTAATCACTCCACCTGGTCGGGGGGCGTCCTGTATTCCTTTTACCAAGGCGTGGACACCGTTCGAGGATTTTTCATCCCCATCGGTTGTCAGTGTTTCCAACGATGTTCCTGCCCATTGCCATTTCAGCTGGTTAATTCTGCGAGCTATGTCGGTTACGTTTTTTCCTCTACGAATTTCATAGTTACGAATGCTGTCTCGTAGCGATATACCTAACATAGCTCCATAGCTCGCTGAGTAATATTAAGCTTTCGCGTGAGACCAAACACTTTGATTCTTACAACAACGTTATTTTTTGTCTGCGCGATCATTTTTGATTCCACTTCGTCAACTCCATCTCTTAATTTGCCACGTTTAAAAATGTGACGAAACGCTTTTTAATAATGCCTACAATAATTTCCGTATATGACGTCATATGTAATCATCTTAGTAGGAACACGAAAAGTACAATGGAAACCGAGAATTGTTGAATTATTAAAAGCGTAAGTGCACTCTTAGTCAATAGTACCTCCATTGTCGACCTCGCTAGTCATACTTTTGAAGCCGCTCGTTCAATTCACAACATTTCTATATAAAACTCCGAGTGGCCCTCGACCGTAGACTCAACCTTTAGAATACATTAACTCGAAACTAGCCTCATCCCCCGGATTGACAATGTAGCTTCAAAATTAAGTGTTTAGCAAATATGGTGTCCATTCGATTAGAATTAGAAAAATGATGTCCACGTCAACACTTGGCAAGTAGTCTCCGTTGCTCATGGCAACATCATCGATGCGTTGTCCACCACGAATACAACAAAGTTCTGAATTTAGAGGATTTCCAAAAATGAAGGAAAACAGTAACATATTATTAAAGATTTCATTGAAAAATAGCAACTCTGTGCACCAAATGAAGAGCTCTGTGGCACACATATACACTACACTAGCAACACTGATAGCAACACTGGCATATACCGACAAAAAGTAAAACCAAGAGTTGATTATTTATCTATCACATAAATATCTAATGTAGAACGCGAACTCGTAACCCTTTTGTTTGGCAGGTAGGACCACGATTTACTGAAGGCGAAGGCATTACGACCTCGTAGGGACGTCATCAATTTTGTTTCTAGGACATTATTCTTATAACCTACACACACAAATCGATCACAATTCTCTGTAGATAGATATTTATGAAATGGCAGGTAAATGGCACACTGACTGGCATTTGGTGCATCGTTGAGAACTCTGAATATAACGTTTATTAAAAAGTTTTTTTCTGGTGTAAATACTATAGCTCTCAATCGTCACTTCAATTCCACGTCTTATTTCCGTGCTGTTGTGAACTGTGGCGTTACATCCTCCATATTTGGAATTAAAATTTATTGGATAGGATATAGGTATCCATAGAATGTAACTATATACTAGTATTATAAAGAGACAGTGTGAATTCTGTGAATTTGTGTGTACTCGGAGGATACTTACCCGAATCACCTATTTGAAACATTCTTTTGAACTTCTTTTTTTGTAGAAGATACATTATTTCGAATTGAAATATGATATATATTATGTATAATATGTATAATATAATTAGTTAAATCTCAAAGTTCAAATTCAAAATCAATTAACTATTTTAGTAGCACCAAAAACCCTACCAATATGTAGGAGCGCTGTGCTATGAACAACTGACAGTTAAACTGGTTTTTTCAATTTGAAGCAACTTTCAAAGGAAGTGCCGACCGTCATTCCCTTGTCCAGTTGTTTAAAAAAGCTGCGCTAGTAGCAGAGAAGATTGTTTTAGGGATATATTCAGCCCCTTCCGACTTTATATTCCAAGTATATACTTAATATTCTTTTACGTTTCTCGACACGTGACCTACATCTAAAAACTGCAAAATCGCTCGCACCTCACCAACAGACATTACAATCGATCCCCCTTTCCACACTGCTCTCATATTACACACAATAAGCTCAAAGTACCGTTTCCTGCACGCAATATAAGCCCTTATTGCTCGGATTCGTTTCAAAGAAATATTATTATTAACGAAATTGATTCCGTCATGGTTAGTTATTGCTTGTGTTTCCTGTTCTTTTATGGCTTATTCTATAAGGTAATATCTACACGGTTGTTGTTTTTGGGGATTTGAAGGTCAATCGGTTTTTAATTGTATTTTCGCGAATGTATTATGTTTTGCACTATAGTAGACATTAAGGTCTCATCCATATTTATGACACCTAATTCCAAATCTGTTATTTTGATTTCCTCACAAAAATTAAGTTCCGTCAGAAATAGCAGAACTACCTTATTGTAAATGAAAGTAAACGTAAAAAGTGTTGTTATGACAGAATAGATGATTTTTTAAACGACAAAATTACTTGGTTACGAGTTATGCAATTATAAAAACTCTTTGGGAGTTTTCTTGTCACTTCTACTTCCGGGACGACTAAATGTAGGGATTTGCTGAAGCGATGACTTATTTGAAGATTCGTAAAAACTAACTCCTGTTATCATTATCAATAAGGTGATAGCAATACCCGATATACTGGAGTAAGACTATTACGAAACAGTCGTTTCGTGGCAGAGACATGCATTGAAGCATTGCATTTTAAGTAATTATACTGGTTGCAGGGGTAGTACAGTCACTGAATATTGATGTCGATTTCTATTCCCAAAAGGACTAACTACAACCATTTATGAAAGAGATAGATATGAAGGCAATATACCACTGATGCAGCCAAAGCACTACTCAAACACATTTTTGATGCTCGGGAGTGCAAGCAGGATGCTATTGATATTTTTGTGACGTCTCAAAAGCATTCGATTGCGTTCATTTTAATAATATATTAATAACAGAAATTATGGGGTTTCAACACAATGAGACGTATAAAATATTGTTTTTCTAAACGTTTTCAATTGATTAAATACCCTGCGACCACACATTGCCATGGGATTGCCCCAATGATCAGTATTAGGCCCGCTATTATTTTTAATATATGTCAATGTTTTCCCCTATTTCACTAGGGACTTTGTGAAACTGTATTTTTAGCTGAGGACACCTCCTTACTTTTTAAAGTAGACAGAATTAAACAATATTTGGACAATGTAAATTATCACTGTTACGCAAGTATTATACTGGTTTACGTGTAATAGCTTTATATTAAAAGCTATGAAACCAAATGTATTAAATTCACGTGACCAAATGTAAGACAGGTACCAACTCAAAGTAATATAAATAGAGAAGTGCTGGAGCAAGTAGATACAACAACATTGGCCTTAGTCTTATCTTCAATTATATTGGGATCCTCATATTGCAGCCTTGTCAGAGTCTTAGTTCCGCTGTTTACACTGTTCAGAAAGTAAGGTTCTTAACTGATGAATCAACAGCAAGACTTTTTTTTATGTTAATAGCCGACAAACGAGCAGACGACCCACCTGATGGTAAGCGGTAACCGTCGCTCATGGACATCAGCAAGACCAAAGGTATCACTGATGGGTTGTCGGCCAGAAAATGAGAAGAGGGTCACAAAGCAAGTTCTGGCTCTCAAGCCCCCAGCCGGAACACGACGAGTCGTTTGGCGGCTTACTCAAGCAGGAGGGTGGTAGCTAGCCAGGCAAGCTTCACGGAAAGATAATAATACCAGTAATAATATTAATGACTTAATAATAATACTGATAATATAATCATTACGCGAAGCCCTACCACCAAGCAGGCTGGCTTCTATCGCCTCTTACGACACCCTGTTCTCCCAGCGTGGGATGGGGGAAGTATTCTAAGCCGCCCCAAAACGGCGATTCGTTTGTTTTACCTATTTTTATAGCGTAATAACCCACGTCTGTGTTATTGAGCTTGGGTGCGGATATTGAGTTAATTTTTATATTAGAACAACACTAGAGATATAATTATAATAAACCTAATACGAGTTTGGATGAATAAAAAATTGTTTTTAAGTATGCTTAATTACCGATATAGAAGGCAAAAAATATTTCTTAGGTATTTTCGTCTGTTTTTTTGTATCTGTCTGTATAACTGGCTGTCTGACTGTGCGCATATCACATGAATACCTCTCAATAGATTTATTTTAGAATTTTTTTAATGAAATTTTATTATTTTGTACATATATCTACATAATTTTGTGATCCAATGACGGGTGTATACCGTAAATTAACTAATTCTCTTTTGGGGGATAAATTATGGAGATAAATCTATACTAGTATTATTAGTGCGAATTTTGTGACACTGTGTATGCGGAGAGTAGTAATCTCCAGAACCACGGCACCTATTTGAAGGACTATTTTAACATTTGAAAGGTACATAATTCAGAATGGACATAGCCTATCGTACCATGTATATATTATCGTATAGATATCCTGTATTCACACACTGTATTGTACATCACACGTGAAAATGTATTAAATTCTTCAAAACATTGTATATTTGTAAGCTGCAAGTTATTTATTTATTTATTTCACAAACACATATATCCTTACAGGTTACAACCCAATACGAAGAGTGGCCATACATAATACCTAATTAATATACATATATGTAAGCTTAAATATGTGGATATTTAGAAGAAATATAAGTACTTAACTACTGTAACATAATAATTATAACACTAGCTTTGCAAAATCACTCAAATGACATGAAAATAAATCGAGCCTTTCATGAGCCCGATCGAGCACATTAATGCCTCGAGTGAGGGGTGCTTTGACAAGCAAGTTGGTCTTAGCTGTCGGCACGGCTAGCAGTGGTACCCGCCGGCGCCTTCAGAAGTAGCGCTCCGGCACACTGAGACTAAGAAAAGCCAATACTCCTGGATTATGGGTTAAACCTCGTAGAAGTCTGACTATGTATGCAATAAGCGCAATTTCGCGACGAACTCTTAATTCGGTATACCCAAAAATTCCTAGCACAAAAAGCGTGGGGTACATCAATGGATAAAAAGGATACACGCCGTATAATTTCATGTACAAGTACCTCAGGAACGTGTTCTGAACGCGCTCCAGCATACCCACGTATTTAGCTTCATGGAGACCATATGACTGCACTGTGTTCCAGATGACTCCGGACCAGCGCGTCATAGAGCACGTTGCAAGTTTTTTGTTCAATTGACGATTAAATATTTCGTTTCTCAATTTTATATGAGAATATTTTCTTGTTTCATAACTTTTAGAACGTGATTTTTACGAAGTCGGGTTTTAGTTTTTGAAGTTGGTGGATCCGGCTCCAAAGCCAGTCCATATTTTGGTATTATTGCGGTTACAAGAAATGGTGTGTTGGTAATGATCACACTTCGTCTTGGCCTCTAGGGTTCCAGAGGGTGGAGTAGCAGGAGTGTATAAAGAAGTGTTCAGCGAAGTGGAAAAGTCACCACGTACCAAATCACCGCTGTAATGTACTTTTTATATGTTGCGGAAGTATAGCTGCGTTTCAATAAAGAGCTGGACAATGAGAGCAGCTGTATGTAAGGAACGGAAGTCATGCACACTTACTAGATATTCATGGCGACGATCCTCGTAAGGGATGGCACGCGGCGGCACGCGTGGTACTATCACAGAATAGTTCTCACGTAGTTATTATATTCACAGAAGTCGTTTAACAATCGTCGTTTATGTGGGGAGTGGTTTTAACGCAATTTTCCAAAAGAATAGGTTTTGGAGACAAATTTGCTTATAAAGAAATCGCGCGAGGTGCGAAAGCCGAACGATAATTTCGACACATACATTTTCAAATTGCAACTTGTCAGAACAGCCCATTCGCTGCCTTTTTCGTTGCGCATGAGTGGGAAGGAGATGGATATATCCGGAATGAAGTACATTACAGTTGCGATCTGTTTTACACTCACGGCAGTTTAATTCACTGAATAAAAGCTTATAAGTATATAAATTAATGGAATTCTATTAATTTAGCTTTACCTTATTTTATGAAGCTTCGAGTGGTTTTACCTGCATAATATATCCAGCGCCGGTAACGCAAATCATTTTTCCAAAAAAATTTGAACTGTATGACCTGGATGACTCCGAAGTAAGATCACCGTAGTCTTCACTGTGTCCTAGTTCCGAAGACAAGTTCGTGCAATTACTAGCAACAAAGGCGGTCTTGGATTACAGGGACATAATTATTCTCTGAAAGTTTTATTCTTAAGCTTTTTACTTTTGACTCACATTATTCGTGGAAGTATAGACATATTTTGCGATGAAGTTCTCTTGTATTGCTTTGCTTAACGCTTACTTGGTGTTACTTTAGAGTTCAAGAAACATTACGTAGTCGTCACCTCAACGGCTATCGTGTACCACTCGTCATAGCTTATCTTTGTAATATCCAGGAGCATCCTGATACGCGCAAAATGGTGATCAAGAATAACACATGAAAACTAGAAACTACCTCACCGTTGACGGGTATTTTTTAAAGATCTATGAACCCCAAAAAACATTTCTGCCAATATACATCACAAAGCTCGATATTCTTCTAATCCCATAAAAGTAACTTGTCATTTTAAACTTGAAAATATTTGCGTAACCAGTCATCGATTGACAATAGAGCGGTTATCAAAAAATTTATCTTTATTTCTAACTTCGCGGATATCTTTGGGTATTTTCCTATGGAATTACGAGGTAACATATAAACAGCAGCTGTTATAGAAGTCAGAGCCTTCAGTAGCGAGATTGGATCTATCCTGCCATCATATGTATTTGAATGGTACAAGTGGCCCTAGAAAAAACTGTTCTTACTTAGGGCTTGCAACGACTTCTTTAATGGCAGAAACAAGTAAGACGATTTATAGGAGTCTTATACTGTTTGACATTTGTTGTATGTGTCACTTAATATAAATCCTATCCTAGATCCTAATATGATATGGTATATTTATGGTGTATTAATTAGGAGCTGACGAGGTATGTCAGTACTTCGACACTATTTACAGGTCAGCAAACAACGAGCGGACCGCCTCTTCTAGAAAACAATAGCGTCGTTCCGCAAAGTATTGTATTAAAACCATTTAACAACTGTTCAACCACGCTTTGACGAAAAAAACAATGAGCTACGACAAAGGCCTTTGAAAGGGTGGCTTTTGTGGGATTTGCATTGTCCTATAAGCGTTCGCCATAATCCCATAAGCTCGAGCCGGTTCAATCGATATGTAGCGATTTTTAAAATTGAGGCCCGAGGTCGTCGATAGATAATTTTAGGTATACAGAACATGGACGATACTGAATACGTTAAACCCACACTGAAAGTAAAATGTATCCAACCAATTACTGCCATTATATCCAAACAAGAATGTTTTGTTTATTCTTTTCAAATAAGTAAACCTTTGGGATGTAGGGAGTTCCATCTTCGAGTCTAAGTCGACCTCTCCTGTTCTCCGTGGACCTTGCTGAGCAACAGAGAAAACGATGCCTAGCTCCTCCTGTTGGAACTTGTTCAGCTCTCAGCCCCACATTGTTCTCTGGCGACAGGTGTCGTTGGTGTCTGGTGTGATGTGATGTAATGCGATGCCTTTGTAGTTACAGACAACCATGGCCGTCTTCTGTTTCATCAGCAAGTGACATTATAACAAGTGTATTGTTCACATTTAAAAAAAAAAACAAAATCAAACTAATTATTTTTATCAGTTAATCTCATCTGTTAGCATTAACTAAAATATATAAGCTTTTGTATGAACGTATCAATTTTTTTATAACTCTGCTTTTTTCTGAATACGAATCCAAGACGAGACTACTCCTTCAAAAGATAAAATACTTTTTTTTATTTTACCATATTGAAAAAGAAACCGTAAAGACGCATACAGACACCAGATTCATAATTTTGTTGTAGGTATACCTAAGTGTTATTTATTCATATAATGGCGATGATGAAGATGATTCAGTCAATACCCCTGCCAAGCTACTTATGGACAGATTTACCCTTTCGAATTCGCGAAGTGGTCTCCGAATTCTGTCTTCAAACGTAGCGAGGGATTGTATACAATGCAACAGTGAACATTTGTTCGGGGATTTACATACATTAAATGCATCATTTGCTTTTCTTCTATACAGAAAAACATAATAATTCTATAACTCTTAAAAATCAAGATCTTAAATATATTTTCTCTTCGTACTTGACGTTCAATAAAACTTGGAATCGAAGCAAAATGACATTCAATCGGATGTCAACTGAAAGCATGTACTGTAACGAATACCGTTTTGGAATGTTTCCAAGGTGTTCCAATATTCTCGGGTTCCATGTTAAGGAAATCTTTTCTCAACTACCTTGAAACATTCCTATTTGGCCTTCCTGATCTGAAAAGTTCCTATTTAATATTAAGTTTTTGAAATTTCTTTGTACATTATAACATTTAAATTTTTAACAGAACTAAGATATTTAAGAATAGTTCAAAGATTTAAATAAATGTTAATAAACGACATTGATAAATGTTATCCTAAATTAAGCTGTTGTAAATGAAGGATGAGAGATATGTGATAAATGATAAAGAAAAGTCGTTTTGACACGGACAATATTTTAAATACGTACCGCTTTGTAAGTTCTAGACAATGATAATTATTCACCTGGAACAGGTGAGCTAAATTGGCCAGTTTAACTTGAAATCAATTCAATTCAATCATTTATTCAATTTTAAAGTTTAGCGTAAATCTTTTTTTATGTTAATGGCCGAGTGACGAGCAGATTAGCCACCTGATAAGTAAATGGTTGGCGTCGGCCATGGACATCAGTAGGACCAAAGGTATCACTGATGCGTTATCGGCCAGGTAATGAGAAGAAAGTAAGAACGAAAGTACTGGCTCTCAAGCCCCCAGCCGGAACACGCATAGTCGTTTGGCGGCTGATTCAAGCAAGGGGGTGGTAGCTGGCCAGGCAGCCTTTACGGAAAGATAATAATAACAGTAATCGTGTTAATGATTTCATAATAATCTAGTCTGGATGTGCTGCATCTACTAGGAATAATGAAATAATATAAAAAAAGGCAGCCCTTTTTTTACAACAACAACAAACAAATAAAACTGAAATCATGAAATCAATGTTTTACAAAAATTTGAGCTTCCAGTGAAATGTGGTAATATTACAGGTTACCGTGAGCTTTAGTATTAATTTTAGTTATTTTCCAAATAAAGAATCATTCGTGCAGTTCCAAACCTCTAGCGAAGTGCCTACTTTTCCATCATACATAACGCTACCTACTCCGAACATTGGCTTCAATTAACTTTGTCAATATTATAAGAACCGTTGAGAGTACCGCGTCGTCGTGAGTATCAGTGAATACATAATGAAAAATATTCAACTAGTGTGGAGTCGAGATATTTTTTTTTAATTAGTAACAGTAAAGCACACACATACTATTTGGAACAAAAGGTGCTCTATTTATCCTTGAATCCATATCCATTGCCCCATATTTCAACTATATCTTACTAACCAATAAATCATTAAAGTTGAACAGTTGGAAAACCCAGTAATAACCGTCAATGCATGTCGATAGGTTAATTAATATTATAAAGAAATAGACAAAACGATAGTGTCAGATGATATCTACTGCCCTGATAAGCCTTCCATGAGATTTGAACACAATCCCAATATTACTGAAGTGTGATTCTTTACCCAGATGAGCTAACAAGCACCACGTGATCTGTTAGTTACTCCTTTGTGTATTTTATGACTTTTATTATATAAAAAACTTGATCTAAAACTTAAAATAACTCTCAGTGAATCGTTGGGTCAATTAAATAAAAATCGTTCCATATAAATAATAAAAAAACACTTCAAATCACTCAACAGATTTTCAACTTTTGAAGGTGCCGGCTTGAAAAACTTATAAAGTGAACGAACCCCAAGTATTTATCTAAAATTACTAGAAAATATACAAATATTATTTCCGATTTCATAATTAGTCCATTCCCTGGGGAATATATTTGATTACGGCCTAAATAAAACAGTGAACTTATAAAAATTCGCTGTTATTATGGGAATTGTAGTGATTTTAATTATAAATATATTTATTTTCAGTTTACATAAATGTTCTATTCAATCCTCGGGGAAGCATTATAATAGACTGTATATCTTCAGGCCATCAGCCTGCTGCAGGACAAGCATCTCTCCTCACAGTTGGGAAGACCGGAACCATATGCCACCAATATCTGGTTGAAAGTCATTGCCTAATAACTACGGTTTCGGGTGTTTTATAACCTCCCTAGTCTTTCTACTTAACAACTGCCATCTAACAATAACAACTTGGACTAGTTTTAATAAAGAATCGTACTGCAAAATTTTTGAAATAGGCAATCAAATAGAACAGCAAGCTTACACAAAATTAAGGGCAGACCCATTGACATTAGACTCGTGACAGGGTGACAAATGGGTTTCATTCTATGAACAGCCTGATATCCAAAAACAGGTTCTATGTCAACGGCTTAAGCTTTCTTTTTCATCGTCGGTTGTCCTTATCGTGTTGCTGATCTACGTTTTCGTGTTTCTGTAGGAAATAAATTTAATAAAATGTCGTCCTACCCTCCCACGGTTTTTGTTTGCGTTACACGAGTGCCTACCTGCATCTGCACGATTACGGTGATTATATATCATCTTCAAGCTCTGTAACCTATTGTAATGTAAAATCATGATTACATATTTATCTTTATATATTTATATATGTAATCGTCGATGCGTCTGTACGTGATCACCGATGAGATGACGTAACATCTGTACGAATTGGGTGGTTGAGGTCATATTTACGTGATAGTGAATATATTTATTTTGTCCTGCCAGTATCAATACTGACATTGTAATGAAGTTATTAACAATATATTATATAATACAATATTTAAAATCATGACGACTTTATAGCTCGGTCAGTAATGATGTTGCCTGATCCCTAAATTGGTCGTACAAAGCTTTATTTTTATACTATTTTACCTTTTCCAATTCCACTTAAATTCATTTAATCATATAGGTATTATGTTAATACAATTATGCAGGTTTCGAAAAGGTGCTTTAACATTGAGGAGAAAACGGCGAAAATAGCTCCTCAGCACATCTTTCAAAGTCCCATCCTAAAGTCCTTGTCCTCTCTTTGTCTCTTTTTATATTGCAAATTTTGTGATAGATATTCTTAATTTCTTATGTATGTACCTATTTCCTTGTAATAGTGTCTAAATCCATGACTATTTTGTATTTTTTTTCGTTTACTTACATGCTTGTTTTTTAATTTCATTATTCGATAAGTGAGCACACGACACCTGATGGTAAATGGTCACTGCCGTGGCTTCAGGTGCTTCGCGCAGCACGGAAATGCCGAAGGAATTTTCCCCCTAATGGTCACCCAACCAATTCCTGATCGCGTCCGCATTAACTTAACGATCACTTACAATTGACGTAAGCCGGCGGACTACTAACGTAGCTGAATTATCACTTCCACCGTATTAAAGTTTTATCAGGTGAAACTCAAGTTAGCTTAGCAAAAGCAGTGTAAAATTTTTTAGGGTTTCGTACTGAAAAAACAAAAACAGAATACTTAGGTATACTCGCAGTCTCGTCACGTCAGGTTAATTATGTGTCACAGGAATTTTACGTTTAAACTATATCGATAAATTTGGATTACACTTTAGTACTATATTAACCGCCAGGCAAATAAATAAATGAAGGATAGGCACGTGGTACCTATGAGTAGGTCTCCAGAAATGATGTAGATGCGACAAATTCTTTGGAAGTAGCGTCTGATTTTTCCTCCTGATTAACTATAAAAATTATTGTGGTGACAGAACCAAAATACTTTTAACGAAAATTTGTCGAACAAGATTATAGGGTAGTTTTAATTTTTTTTTGTTCGTTAAAGTTATCAGCCTAAGAACTATAATGAAATAAAAACTTTTGCTGCCAATAAAGCAAATCCACTAACGAATCCTTCAACGTTCACGGTCAGATGTATAATCATCCGTATTTATTCCCATTACAATTATGCCTTTACCCTTCTTTATACTGAAATATATCAGGAATATAAATTTTCACCTCCGCGACAAAAGCGAACATCTGCATTCTTGGCAACGTCAAAATTGGTGCACAGTTTTCGCCAACTTCAAGTGTTTGAAAGCACTTGCGAAATATTTCAACCCTGTAAATGTTATAGAATGGTAGATTTAATAAAATAATAGGAACTAATAACACTACTGTTAATATTGCACGAGATCACAAAGTAAAAAATATGTACCCTTCACACATTCTTATTTCCGCATTAGGATTGCTTGTGTCGTGAACGGCGCAAAATAAATAATACAAAACATCACAGACAACTATCATTGGAGTAAGACCAATTTTACTCTTTATCGCGACAGTGTTTATTAGATTTCCTTTGTAAATATATCATACTATATTTAGGTCTTTACTAACTTCGCAAATAACGTAATAATAATAATAATAAAATTCGTTCTAAGCTCGTTTTACTGCTTGAGTTTATTATAATGAGATTTTAACAAATGACAAAAAGGAAAATACTTCCATATGTTGAACACATCCAATTAAGTATTTAAATACGTACCATCGTAGACTATGAATGAGGGCGAGACGAGCGAACAGGGTGAAGACATCAGCCGTATTCCAGCGCTCTTAACGTCCGTAAGAGCCTCTACAGATTCGGAGGCACTTTTCCATTCAGTCTCTAAAGGAGGATTATTCTTGAATATCTCGACGAGTTTTTCGAGTACACCGGCTTATGTTTCCAGCGCAAGCAATTTACTTTGGCTTGTTTTAGGGGTTCCAGAAAAAGAAAACATGACAAAAATAAGATGACCGAATGACGAGGTGTGCTATGTATGCCTGTCTGTTTTTCTGTTACTATATTCTCCAAAACTATTAACGGAAAAAGTTAAATTTGGTAAACGTAAAAATGTTTGAAAACACTTCAAAAATGTGCCGTTTAAAAGATATTATACAATCGAAAATGTATCTTGTCTCCCTGACGTTATCTTTGAAAACACATAGCATAAAATTTTAAGAAATACGCAAAACCTATATTAAAACTTCAATTTATATTCCTGGACACATGTACAGTACGGAACGCTAAATAAACGAGTCGGATTTGCACTTGACTGGTTTTTGTGTCCAGTAACATTTTCTTGACGTTCGCTTTGTATTTACTAGTGGTCGTATTCAGCTTTAGTTACCATTTCTTTTTAAAGTTTTTGTTACAAAAATATATTTACAGATTTGAATCAGAAGCTGAAGTGGAAGTAGAATCAGAAGTATAACCAGAAACAAAAACAGAAATAGAGACAAAAACAGAAATGGAAATAGAAATAATTCACCTTACCACGAAAGAAGTTCAGATTAATGACATCTAACGTAATATAAAGGTCCATGGGTTTTTGTGGTCATTTAACACCAGGTGGATGCTTGTACTTTTTTATATCCCATCAAAAAAAACAATGGTGTGTGTTTTGGACCAATTTTTTTTTTATATTCTTGATTATATATTTTGTGCTTTATTTTTGGTAAAGTGGTACTCAAACTAATAAAGAACTCAAAATACGAGTGTACCTGTACGTGACAAAGTACAAGTTTCCTAGCAAATTTGAGCACGTGAGGGTATCTTGAATTTAAATCAAAATTTTACACTGGAACTGGGTCAGCTTTTTTACCCTTTTTATTTGGACAGTTTTATTTCCTCATGATAATATAGCGACCCAATATGCCGTCACACTCCAACCGGAGCTTGTTAAGTTCGTAGTGGCTTGCGTGCTTGCGAGTCTAAAATTGGCTACTACTTTTCAGAAAGTGTCCTTGGAATATACTGACCACATTGTTGAGAGTAGAGGCGTCCTTTGAATAAGCAATTGAATAAAACAATTGCGTAAAGCATCACATCCTTACACCGAAACAAGTTTTCATCAATACCGAAATTATAAAGAGAGTGTGGGAATTTGGTGAGTTTCTATATAGGAGAAAGTAACTTCTGGAACCACGGCTATTTGAAATTTTTTTTTATCCTTTCAAAGGTATATTACTCCGGGTGAACATAGTCATATATATGAATAAGCTTGTTTTCATGATATTCGTCAACTTTGTCTTAATTAGTGTTAATTTATAAATTAAATGAAACAGAATTCTGACAAAGTAGAGACTTTCTCCAATAGATTTCGACATTCAGAGACCAAATATAGCGTTAACAGCCTCGCCCATTTCGTGAGCTTGTAGCTTTTAGTGTCAAGTGCATACATTTAGATGGGGATTATGATTTTACTACGAACTTACTGATAAATATACAACTACTTATTGTACTTACTTTTAAATACTAACATTGTATTGTAGGGATTGACAATGTCATTTTTTTCTTATAAGTTAGTGCGTTCAACATCTTAGACTTCATCACTACTTTCCATCAGGTGGGATTGTTGTCAAGCATTAACTTATTCTATGTAAAAATATCCTATCTATAAACCAAAACTATAATAATATGTTAACATTTAATATTTTATAAATATTTTATAATATATATCTATTATCATAATATATATTTTACAATATATATTTTGTAATATTTTATAAATATTTTTAGTATGTTAACAAACAATTACAAAAGTTACTTCACAAGTAAACAAGTAAGTACACAGTTGTTCAGCGTTAACATTATGTCAAGTAACTAAAAAATCGATACGCAACAATTTTACCGAAGATACTTTGTTTATCTATATGCGCTCCTCGGGGAAATTTCCACCGCAAACTTTATGGTTTCTGCGATGAATAAGAAGGTAAGATCTAGGAACTTTTGTTAGGAGCCGCGTCTATCTTAGTTATGCTAAAGAATCATAGATACTGAAACTATCGTGGAATATTACGGTCCCGTTATTACTATCTGCATCTCAACATTACATTTAAATAAATAAATTATGTATGGAATAGGAATTGAATTAAATATATCAAATAATTGAATTTTAGAAATATGCTTAACCCTTTTAGGATCCATCTAATGCCCAATGGTTGATATTTTTCCCTGTATCTACTAAGGTTAAAATTGCGAAAACTATGTGAAAATATTTTCAGCCATAGTTCAATTAAACCTTTAAGAAAATCGCATGATTTATAATTTTACAAGAAACGGAGAAACACTTAGATTCACTCGGGTCACTCTCCAGGACCCTTCACAGTAACTTAAATAACTTTTAGTTCATGAAACAAAAGTATAAAAATAACTGTGTCCTAGAAAAAAAATCTTTGAGAAACAATGCTCTGCGGTAGGTATCTCAAAATCGTAGACATGTGAACATGTCAAGGTCTAGCAGAATTCCTCGCATTATTAAATTCAGTCCAAGTGTTAATACATGTTATGACTTAGTTAGATTAGAAATCCCACACGTTCTTTTCTGTGACGTCACAAACAGTCAACCATCGTTATAAGTGACCACGGTCGTAGTTCAAATTCAAATTCAAAATCATTGAATCATATAGGTATTTAGTAAATACACTTATGAACGTCATTTTTTGCTTCTACCACCGTTTCGAAAAGATGCTTTAACATCAAGGAGAAGAAACGGCGAAAGAAACTCCTCAGCACATCTTTTAAACAACACATGGTAATTACAAAAGTCTAAACCTGTGCGGAACTGGTTTCGACATTATTATTTCCAGGCATCCTTGTCATTAATTTTCCAGGCATCCTTGTCATGTCATTCATACAATCTTGTCAGTGGTACTGCAGTTCCTGTGAGATATTTCAGCTTTGATGCCAGCCATGCAATGATTTATTAGCAGCCTTTCACTCAAATCCTATATCAATCGGAAGCTGCGAACGAGTTAAGCAACTTTAAGCACGGCCGGGTGTTGAATGGATGGCCGCTAGTGTCTATTTTTTAAGTGCTTCCGTGTCTGAAGAACACGTTAATCTGTTAATTTAGCTTGTTATCATTAGATAGCAGTATTTAAGACATGATAGAGGACGTCGAGCAGCTTTAAAATTTAAGAAATTGTACAGTCCGTACATTCATGGGTGGAATAGGTACCTCCCATTGAGACCTTCCACCTTCACGTAATAGAGGCCTCCTTTGCTACGAAATCCGATCCCGACAGTGGGTCTCTAAGGTTGAAACCATGGTTTACAGTGGGAACTTAATACCGATTGGATTAGACGGTGTATGTGGTATGGTTTTGATAATGAATTTAATATTACATTTACTATTCGTTTGATATTCGATACCGATAAAACAGGCATATATGAGATCATATCTGTATAAAACGCAGTAATTTAAACTTTCGTCGAATAATTTTATCCGAATGATGTAAAAGTTATAAGGTTATAAATAACGTTCATGAATTTTAAATTCAATAAAATAATGTAATTTCATAAATTATGTTTTATATAGAGCCCATTTTGTTTTTTTTTTAATTTTGATGAATAACACACGCGTGTTGTAGAAAGTAATGTGTGAAATTTTTGACAACTTTCCAAAAGAAGTATAGCATCAAAAACATCTGTCAAGTGCGAGTGAAAATGTTTTTTTACTAATAAATCATTATGAAATATCATTCAGTAGTTAATAAACCGCCCACGGTTCGCTTCGGTAAGCTTGATTTTTACGTTCACAAACAGTAATGAAATTCTCATTGTTATTTTATTTTAGTTTTTAAAATTATCGCATCCCAGAGAGACAAAGATTTTTTTTACCTTGCGTATACACACAGGCTCATACAATTCTCACTCTCTATTTTGTTATGCTAGATCTATTAGTCTATTTTTCAAAAAAATTTTTTTTTTTTCTATAACATATTTTTTTATTTCATCACTACTATATTTTTAATTTCAACTCCGTAGATTTTATGTTCTTAAAACACGAAATATTTTTTTCGACACTGCCCACAATCCCTCTGACATATTATTTTCGTTAAACAATTACTTATCCTAAATATTTGTTTTAAAATTATATTAATTCCGATTTTTAATTTTGTAGACTTTATTCCTTAAAGACATAAAATCCATTATAGCTACCTGCACAAACCGCTGTACTTTCAACCAGCTTCAAAAATTGAGAAAATCTTTGAGCAATCATAATTTCGTTGTCCATGAAGCAATTTTGATAATTATTTCTTAGTATATAAGGAAGAGTTAGTCCCTTTACGTATTCTGAGGATCTGATGACTTCAGAGGATAAAGAGACCGAAACTTCGATAATGTTTTAAAAGATTCCATCGCAGCAGTGTAGCAGCGGCCTAACGTGTCTTTTCGCTGTTCAACGAAATTTTAATTGTGATCCGGATGATAAAAATTTGATAATTAAGTAATTAATTACTCTTATGGTAATGATGGGTGTTACCAGTTGATGGTAAGGAGGATGGAGTGTTGGTGGTGAAAGACCTAGGTGAGGTAGGTCGCGCGTTTAGTCGTGGTGCTGGGAACGCGAAACGAAGAAACATAAACGGTTCGGACATAAACAGTTTATTTCACGAGCACAATAACAGTTTATACTACACGAAACACAACACAAAAGAAAATTACCATAAAAGACAGAAGGAGAGAGAGTGATATAAGAACAGGAAACAGTCTTAACATTAAACACAAGCAAAATAATAGTTAGCCACAGCGAAAGCACTAGTAAGCGTAGCGTAGTTGAGCGATCAAGCGACACAGGTATTGCGCGGGACGAAAGAAAGCCAACTGTCGGATGGCGAGCACGGACTGAGCAGCGCGCGCGCCGGCCGATACCGTTAGCGGGGTGTGAGAGGCGCGGAGAGCAGTGAAACCGCCGCGCGGCTGCCCAGCCGGTGTTGGTAAAAATCGACGAGTAAAGTGGCGCGCTGACTCCAAAACGCGCCAGGTTCGCGTCCGCGTGTGTGTTGATTTTAGTGTATTGTGTGCTATGTATGTACGTGTAAGGAATATAAAATATAAACATAATATAATAAATAAGTGTATGTGTGTGTGTAATATCTATTATAAACTACATAAATACGTTTGAATGTGGGCCGAAGGTGCCCACACTCTCATTATTTAGTGCAACTACAAAACAACATTTTACCAATAGATTGGTAAGGAATACAGAAAAAAATGTACTGTAATGATGTCATTTGGAAAGAATGCGAAATAATATAAAAAAAAAAAAAAACGAAAGACGTTGTACGAAATGTTGTGCATAAATAGTATTTAGCAATATCGGTATTAAAGTCATACAAATAGATTCTATTCAGAAAGGGGTGTCCATATTAAGATTTCGTGGGCGGTAAAAACCAAGAAAATTAGGTAAACAAGTGCCCGAATATCCCATCTTTATTGAAATCTTACCATAATGCCAAATTGCAATCGGTCCTTACAATCTGGCAAAAATTCTAAAAAATGTTCGAATCTACATCACGTAACTGACACGTGGCATTGAGGAAACCATTTTTTTTTAATATTCCACGTACAGATTTTTTTCATCGTTAGTGTATAGATTTTAAGAGTACGATAAACTATTTTGTAAATTTGTATTTTGTTGTTGTTTGAAAAACTATATCTATACTACTATATAAATCTATTGAGATTTTCTTGTATATCTCGAGATAACTCAAGAAAGACTTGACCGATCTTAATGGAAATTGGCTTATAGTGAGAACACGTCATTGCGCAAATGATAGGCTATATAAAGTCTATCTATCTATATAAATCTGTAACGTATATCTGTTTGTACATTCCCTTTCTTGTCAAATTTCATGAAAATATTTGTTTTATGACACACTGATATCAAATTCTATATTGATATCAATTTGACCATTTTGAAAAATTTGTCTCCTTATAATTTAAGAACGGCTTGACCGATCTTCGTGAAAATCAGCATGTAGTGTGACCACGTCATTGTAGAGATGATAGATTATATAAAATGTCAGTTAACCTAATTATGTGTAATCAAGACAGAAAACAGAAAAATTTTAATAATCATATACGTATAAACATTTAATGAAAAGTCCAACCCGAATGAAGTCGGACGGGGCCGCTAGTATTCCAATATTTATTTAAATACGAATAATACAGATAATAACATAACGAATGATTCTATCATGTATCTTAATTACCATTGGTTTTAGAAAACCCTAATAAACAGTAACATAATATTAAAATTGTAACAAAACCGAATCGTTTTGGTACAATTATCGTTATCGACGTTGACTTTGAAGATTTTGTTCTGTCTGACTGTCTGTCTGACCATGTATCACACTTAAACCACTAACCGGATCTGGACGATACTTGGCATACTAGTAAGTTGTCTTATACGTCGTGCACTAGCATATTTTTCGTACCGATGAATGGATCTTTTCTCGCGGAATAGTTAATAAAAGTTTATATGGACATTATATTAGAAGGGCAATAAATAAAATTTTAATTTTGGCTGCAACTATTGCAATATATTCATATGTTTTTAATTCATGTAACTGGAACAACCTAAAGCAATGCGCGTGTAATTTATAAATGTAAGGTTTAGGTTTCCTGAAGCGAAGCAAGGCCGGTTTGTAGGAAATAACAAAACTCTATCTCTATCACCAGCCTTTATAATTACACCTATACAATTTATTTCGGCCATTTGGAATAACAATAACAATAAAAAGATAACGCTCCAGCGAGCTGAGGTACTCGGGCATGAACGGCTGCCGGCCACACGCCTGCATGAGTGGCTCGACCTGGCCGTAATGGTAGATATTGGACATCGGGGCGACAGCGTAGCGGGTAAACTTAATCAGCATTACCGAGTCCAATGTGATTCCAGCTGTAGTAATTACAGGCGGGTTTAGGGACAAATACATTGCGTAAACATAGATATTTTATTAGAATAGAGCAGTAAAGTCTAATAGGATAAAGTGGATCCGTATCGTAGTGGAAATAAAATTTCACGCCAGCGTTTGTAACTTTTTGAAATCATCTACTTTGTCATAACAGTAAAAGTGTTTTGAGCCCGAATTTGTAGTCGAAATATTTTTTATTCAAATTCTAATTCAAAATCATTTAATTATATGGGTATTCTGTAAATACACTTATGAACGTTATTTTTGCTTCTACCACCGTTTCGAATACGTGCTTTAACAATGAGGAGAATAAACGGCGAAAGAAACTCCTCAGCACATCTTTTAAACAACAAATGTTAATTACAAAAGTTCAAACTTGTGCGGAACTGGTTTTGACAGTATTATTTCCGGGCATCCTTGTCATTAATGTATTCATCTACACTATAATATCCTTTACCTATAAGTTGTATTTTAATGCGTCGCTTAAAAGTTCCAATGGGTAACTCGCGTATCAACTTAGGAATCTTATTGTAAAAACGAACTCTAAGCCCCATAAAGGAACGCTGAACCTTTTGAAGACAATATGAAGATGTAACCAAATTATGCCTGTTAAAGTCGATGTTAATGTTATTGTAAAGCGCCTGTATCAATGGGCCTGGAATCTTACTAAACACGAGGCATTGCGGTTAACATTCTGTAGGAGCTATACACGCCACTCGCCGTCTTATTTTTTGTATTGTAACTCTCTCGCTCGCACGATCACTTAGCGATGAAATAAAATACGTAGTGCATTAATAAGCTGAAGTTTAAATTTCCTACTACCTGGATAGACTGGATTTTCGCACAATGCCTATTTCTTGTTTTATGATTGTGTGTATCACTTTTCTGCTTATACGTATTTAATTTTTTTTAAATACTAAATTACTATATACATACTGACTGATTACGGTGAGTACACCTATTTCTTTAAATTTTTCTCTTAATGACTCACGCGACTTTAATCTGTATATAGCTCTGATTGCTCTTTTACAATTGTACAGTAGGTATGTTTGGCAAAACGAAATCTTTTATTTTATATTTGTCTATTTTATTTTGTCTGTTGCCGCATCTATAAACTATTCTATCTAAAGCGAATTAAGATAATACTCGGCATATTTATACGTATCTTACGTTATGGTACAATCTTGAAATAAAAATGTAAAGTTATTTGATTATGTTATTTCCGGCGAGGTAGGGCCATAGCTGGTTGCCAGGTTTAAGTTACTAAATTCGTAGATGTTTCATAAGATTTAATTATTCCTTTAATGAACCTTCACAGCATTTATTACATTTACAGCAATCTTTATTTAATTTGTAATCATATTTTTAATTTGTGACCTTTTCATAGTTGGTTTTATCGTACAAGTTAGGGATTTTTTCTTTAATTGATGATGCAAAATTTACAATCTTTTCACAATAAGGTTTTTTGCCAGAAAAAGTGTAAGCAATTCATATTAGGTACGATATCCTAAGTAGTATTTATACGTTTTTTTATGTTAGCTGACCAACGAGCAGACGAGCCACCTGATGGTAACTGATCACCGTCGCCCATGGACAACAGCAAGATTAAAGGTATCACCGATGCGTTGTGGGCCAGGAAATAAGAAGTAGGTAAGAAAGAAAGTTCTGGCTCTCAAGCCCTCAGCCGGAACACGACAAGCCGTTTGGCGGCTGATTCAAGCATAAGGGTGGTAGCTAGCCAGGCAGGCTTCACGAAGAGATAATAATACCAGTAATAATATTAATGACTTAATAATAATACTGATAATATAATCGTTATGCGAAGCTCTATCATCAAGCAGGCCGGCTTCTGTCGCCTCTTAGGACACCGTGTTCTGCCAGCATGGGATTGGGGGGGAGTATTCTAGGCCGCCCCAATACAGCACAAAACTTCGATTCAAGTTCATAACAATTGCAAATGAAATTTGCGACCCCATGCCCAGTTGGTAGTGACCCTGCCTCCTGAGCGAAAGGGTGCCGGGTTCAATTCCTGGCCGGGCCACAGATTTATGTGACAGATAAATGGTTCTTCTCGGGTAATGCCACTCGCAACATAGGGAATCCTAGTGCAGGGGTGTGAGTGTGTAAACGTTTATATATTTATAATACTTAACAACCCTTGCGAAGGTTCTTAAAAAAAACGCTGACAAATATTAAATTACATTATGTATAATATAGACGATTGAAAACAGTAGAATCTTTAATTCGGCGAGGCGTTTGCGTATTGGTTGGTTTTTTTTTTTTGTAAAGAAGATAAGTTTACAGAGTCATGCAGTGATTAATTAATGGCCATAAAGGTGTGAAACACGTCACCGATACTCGCAATCCGTAAGGTTTACTCCTCATGGTTTCGGTGTATATTGATCTATATGTATACCACTTAAGCAATAATTAATTTACTGAATATGAAGGTGACATAATTATTGTACATTTAAAAAACGAAAAATGGCTAAGAGACGTTTTGAGAACCTCTCCGTAATAGTTCATATGGATTCAACCCACAATTTTCGGAATTAGGATCGGGATTTTTGTGCCTTTCCAAGCTTCCAACATGGTTTTATGTCTGCCACGAAACATTAAGACGGAAGCGTTCAAGGATGTTTGCCACTGCTGACACCGCCCAACTTCAGATCACACCCGACGTTAATCATTTATAACACGCGACAGTGACCCAATTATTAATTAATATGGTCTGCAACCTTTGGCCGCAAATTATATAAAGTGAAAATGTATCCATAAAAAGGTGTCTTTAGCTTTAAGGAAAGATGCAATATATTCCATGAAAAACAATTTTCAGTGTTTTGTTTCACGACGGAGGAGAGTTCTCGAATGGCTTTTTATGAACTGGAGGTCAAGTCTGATTTGGGCAACAATAGAAAATGTAAGAGGTTATGGTCGGCCTCAGGCGCGAACGGCTATCGACTGTTCGAGCGGTTCCAACGGGACGTAATGTTTGAGATTGGAACTAGTGTTCCATGAGGTAAACTTAATTAGAATATTACTGTTTTTAATTGAAATGATTAGTCTGCGGAAATACCTATGTATCCTTTCTAATACATTATTTAAACAAACAATTGAAAAATGTATGGGGAAATTTTTTTTAGAATACTTGGGATGGGAAATGTCGTTAAAGTAATTATTTAATCGTTCTGTCATTTTGTTATGTGCAAAATCTACTCAACACTTTTAATGCAGTTATCGCCATTCGAATTACTACGATTGAACTTAAAAATTATTATATTTTACATAAAAGTAATTGAACCGAGTTTAGCTCTGTATAGTATGTGTATGTATCATACTCTCATATAATTAAGGAACCCTGTATGAGAATTTTTGAAATGAAGAAAAATTATTGCCGTTGTAATTTCCGTTACGGTAAATAACGTTATGATAACGATTACGTGTTAACCTATATGTGTATGAGGTATTATAATTTTTTCATTAATATATTTAACCTATTAAATATTCAGTTTAGAACTAATGTTACAGGAGATGCGTGGATATAGTGGTGAGGAAAGAAAAATAAAAGACAGAAGAATTTCGTCCAAAGCATAGAACGTTGCATAAAAACTGAATTCTTGAGCATCTATATACTGATCTCATGACATGGACAAAGGGTTAGAATAAAATAATCAAAATGAGTATTGGTAATAAATGTATTCCGCGATAATGTAAGATTAAATGATATATGCGTATCGCAGTAAATCGTACACGCCCTAGTTTTGTCTATTATTGAAAAACAGGCCGTGCTCAACAATAAAACGCTCGTCCATCCCAAAAATGGAAACCTTTGAAAACCTTTGTCAGTGCATCGGTAACAATGAAGAGATTCTCGTCAATGTACGAACTCAAACAGAGTATGGTGGTGCATCAGCTCACCTGACTACAGAAGCTTTTAACTGTTATTAAATCTACAGGTACCTGCACAGGATTACATCTATAGGTACAGGTTTTTGAAAATATGTGCCAGTATTTTAGTTCCGGCAACGCACCATTAAATAAACAAACTACCGAAAATATAACTCTCAATCAGAGTCTGCTCTTGTATTAGATCGAACTTAGGATCCAGTAACCGCGAGTTTTGTCGACCAGTAGGTATATGCAGCGTTGTCGATATAACATATCGAATAGCATTTAAGATAACAGCTCACGGTCGCTTCACTGGCCGTTATAAATTAGAATTTCTCGCGTGATGACAGCGGGGATATCTATCACTTTCATGTCACAATGCCTATATATGTACATATAATATGTAATACAACTTGCGTAATTAAATGCGTGTCACAGATTTCAAGAGCTAATAATGAACATAGTATTAATAACATCCGTGACAAACGGACAGGCCATTTGGTGACATAGATATTAATTACATTCACAAGGCCAACTAGGAACGCTGGTGCTTCCGCGAGCACTTTACACGATTGGGTCCCTGACTGACAGGAGCGGTTGCCGCACTGAAGCGACTGCTGCCTAATCTTCGGGGGGCCCAAAACAGAGTATTTGCTGCCTATTCATGAGAGTTGTGTAGTCCATGGCTTTATATGAGGCACCCGTATGGGAAGAAGCCCTGATGGAGAGAACCATTGCCCTCTTACCCGTTTGGGGTAGCTATCATGCTTGTAGGGAGTTTTGCTTGATATCTCGGATAGCTAGAAGGGAACCGACTACTAGGTGCCATAGTAACTGCGTCAATTGCAACACAAATAATTGGAATGCCAAGCGTGGATGCGTGAGCGTCGTGGATTCATCGCAGCAATAATTGATGACCTTTCACTTTCGATCATAATTATATTAATTATTCGGAGCCAGAGGTCTTAGGACGCCGGTGTTTACTTCTTTGAACAAATGATGTCACAGAAGGAAGCTGCAGTGCGAGAGAGGAAATCAAGATCCAACCTTCCCTCCTCCTTCGTCCATGAATGATACCTTGGTGATAGGCACGAATATATCTGTCATCAGTAACAAACGGCTTCGAGATGTCGCGTGCTGTGTTACCCCGTGCCTCTTACCGTAGACGCGATGTAGAAACTCCAACTCCATCCTAGCCTCGAGAAGGGCTCCCAAAATGGATCAAACACCGTCGGAATCACAAAAAAATGTAAGAGTGTACCCATGATCCCGACCAGTGCTGTTGAAAAGGAACATATGAGGTGAATTTAGTCGATAGGAGTTTGTCGCACCCACGAAGGAGAGATGATAAGACATGCATAATGCATTTACCTCCACAATAAAAAATGGAACATAATCATTGCGATATCAACAAACAAAATCCAATTGAAATAAAAAAAACTGATCAAAATCGTCAGAACCATTTTCAATATATGCTGAATAAATTACACACAAAAATTGCTCATTTAAATAAGTATATAAGATTACCAGTGTAACGCCCTCGCTGCGCTTCAGAAAACATACGGCATGCATTAAATAGTACTATGGATGTGCACCTGAATTATTTGTTATTAATTTTTAACAGGTCTTAATAATTCATATTTGCCCCATTTTATTGTTCTAGGGGCCGGATTTACTAGATTTTGAAGTAGATTCGAGTGCATTATCCATTTATTTTAATATAAATAACTGCCCAAAAATATTCTAAACTTTGCTAAGCACTCACTTAGCATTTACATGCTAACCATAATTTAACTAATTGCTAATTTCTCATGAGTTATGCTATCCTATGATAATGGTATAAATGTAAATTAAAAATATGCAGCGACGATATAGCGAAATATTATCCAAATCGATACGTGCCGACAGACAGCCAAATTTATAAACAAATGTGTTGATTTTTGGCTATGTCGATAACAAAGTTAGGTAGGCTTAAAAATATAACAATTATCAAAAAATATTAAATGTACAGATTTCACTCTACTCGTATTTCAGCTGTATTATTTATCATAAGTATTCATAAATTAATTTATGACATTTTTTTTTTCATTGCGACACAGTTTATACTTTTGCAGGGTCATCGTTTCTCACATGTACCTTTATACCTATGTTTTTGTTCCAAATAAATATATTATTATTGTTATTATTATTGGGTAGCTAGCTTTGTATCAAATTAAAATATTCCTATTCTTAAAAACAATTATAAAAGACTCCTTAAACCTTAAAGTGATGATTGATAATGGGAGAAACTCGAGGGTCGAAAATCACATCATAACCAAAAAAAAAATTGATTTAAATAGAAAGTTTTCATATAGGGCCAAGTAAAAAAACTAGATTTCTATTCGAACCTACGACCCGTAAACGCAAGCACTAATCCCCATTCTTTTAAATGTGTCAAGGAGGGAAATCGAAGGCCGAGGTTATCGAGAGGCTCTTGAACACGTACCTATAGAGGTATACAGGTTATAGCTCGCCTATTTTCCGTAGGTAGCTCTTTTATGCAAACCGGAAATAATGGTTGAATTTCATATTTGTGCCTTTTAGACTGATTTGAAATCCTGCAACATTCCATTTTTGTTGATATGGAACTAGCAAACGAGCATGCCATCATTTGGTATTAAGTGGCTACTGCGATCCGTGCTCTGTAACAACCGCAAATAGGGCTAGAGCCTAATTTGAGATCGGTCAAATGGCATTGCTACTATTGTAACAAAGAAGTAAATAAATTTTAAGCATCGCCGCGTCGTTAGTCCAAAGATATCAAAATACAGCAGCCCGCAGTATCTTGTTAAATAAAGATGTGTCATCCTTGCCATACTTATAGATTCCCTTTTTAATAAGACTCTAATTCGGGTGGTAGAAGATGCGGCATCATCTCAGCAGGGTAAAAGTCATGTCCGTTTGCATCATACTGAATTTCAACTCTTCCGTCCAATACGTTTGGTCACAAATTGGTGTGATAGACGGACTCGCAAGTAATCTTATAAGCCGTAAAAACAGTTTGGACAAATACGTGTTTCCAAAATTTACACATCATGGATGGGTATTAAGATTTCTTTATGAGGCTTAGTTTAGCTATCAAAGTGATTTATATTAGGGCGGCTGACACATGACGCATACGATTCAATCCTTTGGTACTGAAAAGCATCAATTGTTCTATGTACTTCCAACTATAAAAGACTCCTGACTTGTAAATGGCCCCGTATGTGTTGGAACCAAAATAAAAAAAAAATTGGAGGACATTATTTCATAAAATCGAAGCCAAAATTTCAAGTCCTTTTCTGACGAATTGTACACATGCAAAGAAAAATCAGATTCTGATACAAAGATCTATGCCACGCGTGAGCACACATTAAACACACCTTGAAATCCGCTTCTAACCAAACTTATCACAGATAAGGTACGAGTTCAGATTAGATACGCGTCTGAAAATCTCCATCAGTTAATGGTATGACAAGTTCAATGTCGCGTAAATTGGGTATCTTTTGAGACAAAAGATTTTTTCACAGAGATGAATTTGAACTTACCTGCTTAACGATCAATCTTGCGACTCTCGGGCTTGCAAATGTAACGAATCCGTAACACTTCGAGACGCCAGCCCTATCGTATATGACTCTGGCCGCCGTGACGGTCGCGAACCCGGAGAAGAACTTCCATAAATCTTCATCCGTTGTGGTCAATGAAAAGCCTCCTACGAAGATTCTGTTGTGTATAACCGTGCCGAACTTCGGAGCATCGGTCGGAGGTAGCGTATCGTCCGTATCTTCTTCGGGTGAATTCAACAATGCCTTTAACTTCTCATGAGGGTCCGCATTCTTTCTATTGTGTGAACCATCCTCCATCATATGACCACAGCTCGCAGTTTCGCCCCTGACAAACCGCTTCGCGTTTACATCCATAACTTATACGCGCTTCGTTTTATTAAAACATATTTATCTACTGTTTACTAAAACGTTCGTGATATACGCGGAGTATGTTCGACGAAAAACAACTAGCACTGGCCTGAGCGGCGTAAAATCGATTCTGACGGCTGGTAACTATATGTTATACGTATGTCTGATCCGTGCGTTGCGCGCTACGCTACATCTGTAGGTACTGAATAATATCTCGCTTGGTAGTAAGAAAATAAGAGAGATAAGCTTGTATGCTTTAAGATTTTAGCGATACGCACTAAAAATAGTGGCCGAGCTATTGTCACTCGCTATTTTTACTGAGCGAGGGAATTAGGTCAGGCGCGCGCTTTGCAACATTACGGGTGGTTCTTATCGAAGCGACTTGGTACTCGCTCGTGAGCGCAGATGGCGTTGTTCGTCTAAGCAACCACATCTTGCCAAATTAAATTTAAATGTCAGTACATAGCGGGAAATTCAACACAATTAGTACAGTTAGTAAAGGACAGGGTGTCCGATTGAAACAACTTTGAAGTTACAGTAGTTACAGAGAAGATATTGAACGGTATTATATCCACGAACGATTTTCACCGAGTTAAGAAAGACTTCTCGTAAGCGACTATCCACCCGAAAGTCCGAATTATGGCGTCTCCCTTCAGAGGTTGTTGCTCTCTATACCACCCAATTTCATAACGGCGGCGATCGTACTTGGTGGTAGGGTTTTTCATCTTTCTGGCTATCGTCCTCCTTTTTCGTTGCTAACTGACTGTCTGAAAACTCATCTGATGACTTATTATTGCTCATTAATTCATCATCTGATGACTCTGCGGGTTGTTAATCAGCATTAATATAGAAAAAGCTGACTTACTTATTTTAATCCAGGACTTTAATTTCAAAAGATCATTAGTAGTGTTCATCTACAATTATTAAAAAGTTACCTTTCATATATCGGAATCCAATTTTACTTGAAATTATGGGTTTGTAAATGAAAATTTTAATTAATTAACACAAACGTGAAATCAAGTTAAAAAAGTGCGAACATTTTGGCGGGAACGCCATTGTTAGAGAAGACAAAAGAGCGGAAAAAAAACGTAATCGATGCCAGTAACAGTGTTGCCAGAACGTACTATTTAGTACGGTTTTCTGTACTATGACACAAAACTACCCCCTTCCCCTAAAACATACCTCAGCTAATAATTATATTATTACTGCATTTTTGGTACCTAAAAAATTTCCTCGGACCTGAGATTTTGGAAAACGTGCAGTAGAATGAGGTTTTGGTACATGAAAATTATTGAAGGCGGACTATGACATTCAGCTTAATGCCCAGACTATATCCGCATTAACGGCCACTAGTTTATCAATTCAATAAATTGGAATCATTCTGAGCTGTAAAAGTCTGTGTCAGTGTAAATAGGGAACAATATTATCTCCAATGACGCCCTTCCTAAAGTTGAGAAATAATTGAACCGTACCGTTACACGTAAGATGCTCCATGAATTCTAAGTCCAAGATAACCTCTTGTTTGTGTGCACCCTGCTGAATAACAGTTGAATCAATAGATATTTATCATTCAGAATTATATATTTCGACGTTAACTACGAATGTTGATATAATTTGTTACCTCCCTAACCATCTACCATCCTCCCGCTACAATCGATTGTCAAGATTGGGTTGTAGTGCCAGCAAGTTAGTGATAAGTAGGTTCCCCGCTTCCTTCTTAGCCGGCTTTTTTTCAGGTATGGTATATATAATAGGTAATTTATCGATTTACTTGTATGTATTGATTTCTATTATTACACTGGCACTAACGTTGTTAAACTTGACAAAATAGTATAAACTTATTTTTAAAGTTATATTGTTAACGTTTTACTAAAAATAAAAATACATCTGTCTGCTAACTGTATCGCGTGAGTTACACACATAATACGTTACATATAATAATCATACTATTGTCTGAATGTATCAAATGGGTGCATTTCTATCTATGTAGGTATGTACTGCACAAATAAGCTATTTTTTTTATCAGTAAGTAATGTTTGATGATTTATTCAAAACCTTACATTTCAGTCAAGTTCTGTATTTTTTTTGACAAGTTTGTCATACTTTTTAGACAATCCATACAGTCAATGCTGGACGGGAGGAACTTCTGAGGATTAAAATAGTGCGCGGTAAGATAATTATTATATACTGAAGTTCTGTAAACTGTGATTAAACACATGGTAACCATATTTGACTCCACAACATCTGGATGAAATAACTTTAAAGCAGATTTTAAGTACATAGTAAAAAATATATGTACACCTAGAATAAAATAGGTACATTTTGTACCAATAGCCCACCAATATGAAAGTGCTAACTTATGGTTAGTAACCACCAGCATCCATATACATCATAGTTCGAAAGGTATCACCGACGATTCGTTAGCCAAGCCTACCCTTTTAATTGGTTCTTCGACACTGCAACCGTAGCACGTTTAAGTCATTTCACATTTAATTCTATTCTATTCTATTTAATTCAAGGATATATGGAATTTTTTACACTGTTATTAATTATTATCTTATTTTCTTGTAAAATTACAAATATTTTACGCTTAAATTCGATCTAATCTTCTTCTATATGTTAGGTAAGGAACGTAATACTTATATTCATGACTGCCAGTAAGAATGTACAAAGGCCTAAAATAAAAATATCCTCGTGTTTAATGAATTTCTTTTTATTTTTTTATATCTACGAATAAAAATATATAAATTTTTGTTCCATAAATCCAATAAATACTATGTAACTCGCTACATGCATATTTGACTGTTACTTTTTTATGGTAATCAATGAATAATTTATTTTTATGTTGTATTTTAATTACACTGTATGTGAATATACATATAAAGTAAATGTAGTGAAGAAAAACATCAATAATACATTCAAGTTACGTATTTACGCTATTTAATTACTTATAATATATACAATAAAAATAAAAATCAGGCATTTCTGTCTTAGTACTGAGCAGTAAGTAATACATCCATGGCAGAACTGCGATTACGAGTAATAAATTTCTATAAATTATATTTATCGCATACCTATTGAAGTAATTAAATTCAGTGGCCACTTAATATCACTATAGACTATGTACTCGAGGAGTATTTCATTTATACCTGTATAAAATCCAGTGTCTCGCTATTATTAAGTCGTATTTGTATAAATATAAAAGGATCCTAGCAATCAAAATGCTTTGTTAGCAGAATGTTCTGCATCTGGCAACATCGACTGATAGATTAGTGACAACGTCAAATTGACGTTTTCGAGGAGAGAATCGATATTCAACTACTGTATCTTGCTAACTTTTATTCGATTATTGTATATTATGACTATTGCGAGAAGGCAGTAAAATTTAAAACGTAATTATGTTGTCACGTGTAAGGGTCTGGACTCTGAATGGCTCGTACAAAGTAGGGGATCATCACGAACAGAAAATCCTCAAAAAAAATTTGGCTGGGCGACGGTGATCATTTACCATCAGGTGGCTCGTCTGCTCGTTTGTCGGCTATTAACATAAAAAAAGGGTTTTACTATTCATAATATTATATTGTGGTGGTTTATTCATTTATTGCAATTTGTCATATATTTAATAATATCGGTACTTTTTAAAATCATTGAAATGTCGTACGGTATCGATGTTTCTATTAAAAGGTGATAATATAATGACATTAATGACAGTGACACAATGCTTTATCAAGTTGTCATTCGTGTTGCAATTTTAGTATAGATGTTTATAAGTGCATTAAATTCTGTATTTGTACAACCACCTTGAGTTCGGTGTCGTTTATTTGTGTTATATGTTAATGTACATAACAAACGAAGTGTACAACGACTGTGTATTGTTAACTTGTGATAATATTGCCGTTAAGTCATCTCACTTGTATCTAATGTACGCATGAGATTGTTACGAGTTGCTCAGGAGTGAAGTTTCTATTTGGCCGAGTAAGTAGTTTACCCTACAACTGTTCTATAAAGTTACATTAGCAGCCGGACGCTATTACGACATGCCTGTGTGAAAACGGCAATTTTTGTAGTATTAAGTTGCGGGTTGTCGATGGCATGTTAATTATTGTCGAAGTACCTCCCGCGCAATATATAAAATCAAAGTTTAGAAAGGACGATTTTAAGGAGATGGTTGGCTGGTTATTTTTATTGACCTTCATTTAACTGGTATCCGTTACAAATTTATGTAATTGTTGCAACTATTTAACTTTTACGAAACTTTCACTGTCGTACACATGCTCTGTGATTATAGCACCGTTAAATAAAGAGAGGTTCAAACTTTCGCTCAGGACACCTCGATATGAGACAATCTTTTGCTAAGTTAGCGGGTTAAAATTATATTAAATTTTATTTGCAAAATTTAGGTCTTCCAAATCCTATTTTTACCACACCACTGGGTAGAGGGGGTGTAAAGACTGATGCATCAAGCAGACAATGACTCTGTACCATATATTATCAGCTAACCTTCCTACGTGTTTGTAGCTACAAACATAAAAAAAAATACACTCTGAAATTGCTCAGATCCACCTCTCCTTTTAATTTATTAGTCATAAAAGTAAATAAATATCTATATCTATCATAGAAATAAAATAGCATTGTCTAGACAAATGTAGTTGATATTATTAAGAGAGCTCAACTCAAAAGACTGTGTTTTGTATTACTGAATATTGAATGTCTACCACTACTAGTGTATCAATTTTCTAACTTTCTAATAGCAATCTTAATTTATGATCCCATTATTACTATACTATAAATGTCTTAAACACCTAAAGTAAAAAGATTTTCTTCTATTATGTAATTAATTTGTTATCTAACACACACAAACACACCACAGAGTTTATTTTATAATTTCATGTGGTTTTTTCATCATTTAAATTTTAAATCATTATCATTCTATATCATTTTTTTTTAATCAATAACTGATAAATGAGGTACCTAGGACTCTCAACTCCCATGTAACATCTCAGGGAGAAGGGAGCGTTGGTAACCAAGTCTGAACAAGATCACTATCATGTGTTTGCTAAAGCTGAGCCACCCCATTTGCCTAACTTTAGTTACACAGTGTTTTTTTTATATCAGAAATTTGTATCTTTAGGCAATAAAAAGGATTTTATTATGATTATTATTAAACATTACTTGGAATTACTCCTTTTTGCTTGCATTATATTAGTCAAAATTTTATTACTGTATGATTGATACTGTTAATTATCTTTGTTTTATTCTGTGTAATACTGAATTTTCCTTATTTCTTTCCTTCCTTTCCTTAAGTCTTTACATAATTACATACATACATACACTAATGCACAATGGGTTGAAGCCATACTGGTTTTTTTACTAGATTTAATAATTATTCTTAGTTGTTACTTATCATTATGACGTTCAATACTTCCCATCTCATGTTGAGCTCTCTAACTAAAAGTTTTCATAACCCAGATTTACCACTAAACTGGTCTAGGGTACAGTTATACATTTCTTGGAACTTGTAGTTTTCTTTTACTAGACCTCTACTCATGGGACATGGTAAAACTTTGGAAATAAAAATTTATTTGGATATAATTTTTTTCATTTTGTGGTAGAGTATGTTCCAGTGTAGCAACTATGTGCTGAAACATTGTACTGATGGCCTATTGACATATTGTTCAGTCAGCAGTAAAAGCTTAAATTGTATAAGTAAAAATAATCTACCTATACATGTAATAAAATTCTGACTAATAGCTTTCTGTACATGAAGAATATATAAGAAAAAACTAATATGGGGGACCTTTATTAATGCAATAAAACACAAAACAATAGTTATTATAATTTTTGTCTGTCTGTGTGTTTCTTTGTACTAATCTGAGAAACGGCTTAAAAGATTTGGTTCTAGTTTTCACGAATGTATTACAGTAAGCATCACTTAATACTTAAAGTTTGTTTCTTTGCAGTCTGCCCATAAATAAAAAAGTTATAAACTAATATTATTATTTGTAATTAATCGAATGAGAAAAACCCAGCCCAACAACAATGCAGGTGCTATTTCTAAGTGTAAGGCTTAATTTTTCTGAAGTGAAGCGAACAGGGTTTGCTAGTGAACTAACAAAAATTAAATTTTCTATGTTACATTTCACTCTTATCAAAACAAACATTTAATCTACTAACAACTGTACAGGGGAATCCCACATATTTTGCTTTTGAATGAGTCACAGTTTCTGATAGTGAACAGTTGTTTAGTCTAGTTCACATAATATAAAGTCACTTGTTCTCAGTCACAGGTGTTACTGGAAATTATTTAATGTAAGCATCAATTTAGTTTTATTAAATTTTATTTGCACTTGTTTAGCTACATATATCTAACTTCTTATCTCAGCTGTTGCATGTTGTTCAAATTCTACAAAGCTGATGATTGTAAAATTGAGTTTATTCATCTATTTGTTATGGCATGCGTAATCCTTATTACGGCATGATATGACAGTACATCAGATGATACACAACAAATACTGTGGTCAACACCCAGTATTTTTATCCTAGGTAATGGATCTGTTCCCATGGAATAAAACTTATTAGGGAAACATTATTTTTAGATTTTACTTTGTTGTTTAACAGTTCTAATAAAAAATAGGTCCAAGAATTGGATGTGTCCTCTGAAGCATAGATGTATTAGAGAAATTCTTAATACTAAGTGTCTAATACTGATAGTTAACTAAGAAAATTACTTACGATTTACATTGACATTGCACTCTAAGCAGTGTTAGCCTGGTGAACGTCTGCCGCCCACACGGGACACTTGAAATAGAATCCTGCGCTCTCTGACTTTTTAAATTATGTACGTATCACAAAAGTATACTTTGCTTCGGTAAAGAAAAACATCGTGAGGAATTCAGGTATCCAGGTATGCCCTTGAGAGTTCATAATAATGTTTTCAAAGGTGCGTGAAGTTTGCGATTGTCAATGCTCTCTTATTGGCCTAGAATACTGTCCCCAATCCCATGCTGAAAAAACAGGGTGTCGTAAGAGGTGACAGAAGTCAGCTTGCTTGGTGGTAGGGCTTCACGTAAAGATTATATTATCAGTATTATTATTAAGTTATTAATATTATTACTGGTATTATTATCTTTTCGTAAAGCCTGCCTGGCTAGCTACCACCCTCCTGCTTGAGTCAGCCGCCAAACGACTCGTCGTGTTCCGGCTGGGGGCTTGAGAGCCAGTTCTTTCTTTTTTCTCATTTCCTGGCCGACAACGCATCAGTGATACCATTGGTTTTGCTGATGTCCATGGGCGACGGTAACCACTTATCATCAGGTGGCTCGTCTGCTCGTTTGTCGGCTATTAACATAAAAAAAAAATTGTAATACGAGAACTGCGGAGGAATAGTTGTTGGTTGTAATGAATTACTGAATATTGACATAATTCGTCTGTGAGAGTTTCGAGTTAAAAAAAGCCATCATGAATTTCGACTAAGGAGCAGACTAAATTCCCTCTTGAAATAATTTCACTGAAGGAAGCGAGCGATTCCTCAAATGTACAGAAGGTCCTTACTAGATAACCTTAGGACAATCACCCGGCTAAGTAAACAAGTATTAATATATGTTTATGACCGACCTTGTTGACAATTGCAATTATCACTACACCGGACATTCCACGCGCTAGGGCCGGGAAAGCATATGAAAGCAGAACGAAATGCTTAGATATTACGTGCGTGACATATAAATAATATACCTATATAGTTACATGATGGAAAGAGGTATGGCTCACAGTTTATATAGGCCGGCCACTAGGTTTTGCACCTTAAAAATCGATATAAAAACACCTGTTAGACATTGCAACTTCAGAATTTTTGTAACTTACCGTTTATATGTTCATAATCGGCTAAGCTGCAAACAGACTACCTGATGTTAAGTGGTCGCAGCCGCAGGCGTAAAACCAGGTGTGTAACCGATACTTTGTCGATGAAGAAATAAGTAAATAACCCAGCTGTTCAGCATTGCACCTAATTTTTTACGGTTAATTTAAAAAAAGGGCAGTAAAGTAGTAAGGGCAAGCATGTAAAGATTTAAACCCTTCGTCTCTATTAAGACAGTTATGCAGTCATGCAAACCCTGTTGAAATTGAAGCTCTGTGAAAGTCTATAAATGTAAGCGATCTTTGCTGTAAATTTTTGACTTACCCGCGAAACTTACGCATAGACACCGTAGAACATGAATGTAGCCAGTTAGTAGTGACTCCACCTGCTGAATCCAGGATTCGGTAATAGCATACGGTGTGGGACGGAGAAGTTTCTTGTTTGGTATCTTGGATGTATCTACGAGGCGAGTAATTTTTCAGATTGGACATAAATTATACTAATTACCGGAATAACTAACTATTAAACCCCAACACGTTTTATTCTCAAATGTAATGTCAAGGCACTTCAAGTTAAATTAAAAAGGCATAAAATTGTAAAATAACAATGTAAATTATATATAAATATTTTGTAATTTTATGAGTCCGCAATATCATGAACTATGCACATATGGTTGCAGTAGCTTTGTACAGCTGTCGGTGAGGCGGCGGTGACGTTGTAATGAGTTTCGTTGTGAAATCATTCACAAGGCCACGTATCAATAATCGAACTCGATTTACGTAATGCTCGAAGAGAATCTAATTTACTAATTTAATTTAGGATACTGCGATGAACTGATCGGCCGGGCACGGAGCTGTCTCGGTATGACTATTGTAATATGTTTATTTTTATGTATAAGTTAAAAGTTTAATTGGTCTACTATGTTTAACAGACTTGTCAAGTACGTGGTAAGGGTAGAAGGTTCTGATTATTTGGATATTCATTCTCTGTGAAGTACTTTGACTTCGTATAGTTTAGTTTGTGTTTTGATTCTGCCTAACATTAGTTGCTCTTTCAGGCTTTCTTAATTTTGGCTTCTAAGCGCTGTAAAATTTTCAATAAAATCTTATAAACTTTGTGCAAGCTTATAGAAAGAAAGCCTTTGTTGAATTGTATTATTTCTTTGCCAACACGAGTAGTTCTTTCTGTGATCACAGCGATACGATCTGTGATTTTTTGCATCAAAGGATTATAGAGCGATTAAGATAGTAGATGGGACTAACAGTAATGCCAATTTGCAGCTCTGAATAATTAGTAGCCGGTAAATTATCTGATGAGTTCATTGTTGGTAAATCCCTCCCACCTCATAGATCTTTGCAACATTAGGGGCGTTATCGGACATTGCTGGCGAGGAAAGAAGTGATTAACTTGTCTTAACTGCCTGTCCACCAACTGTTCAACCGATGAACAACAAAAACATCATTTTGAAACAATAACAATGAAACAATAAAAAAAACCCGAGCACATTACGTGATTCTTGCCCTAATGCGTTGTGTATAGAGCCGAATATCACATACACGGATATTTATTACCTGAGTCATAGATTGTTATGTAAGCAGTAAGGAATGTTGAATTGACGAAAAAAGCGTAGAGAGTTCTGGAAAACCTCCACAGCGGTATAAATAGAGGGCGGGGCCGCCCGCGGTCATTCAGTTTTCGAACACGGAAGCGAAGAGTTCTCTCTACGAGCAAAATACTGCTACTGCGACTGTTAACTAATTTTTATGTGCGTTTTCTACAGTGTACTAATAAAGTAGTAATAAAATGTTTGGTGAACTATTTTATTGTTTTCATTAACCTGTAAATCCTGACACGTAATAATACCACGATTGATTTTGGTTGCATATAAACTATTTAGCTATAATGTTATTTTTACTATTCCAATTCGAAATTATCGCAGTACATGTGCGTGTATTCGTGATTTGAATTGAACTTTAAGAGGAAATATCTACATTTAACTTTATTAATCAACAGCAAAGGTTCCTCTAATATAACCAACTGCTGAACGTTATGATTATATTAAATTAATGTCACCATGGAAAAATGAATTTTACCGTATTGCCTTAAGGTATACGTTTCATTCACACGCACGGTCGGAAAACCACGACAGTTTAATTTGATTATCTGTCGTAGGTGATGGTAATGTAAATGTATATGTTTATTTACGAACGTTCATACATATTTACCTTATCTTACAAAAACTATTTGCAATCTTTTAGAAAACCTGAAATTTGATTAAATTGTTATTTTTTTTTAATCGATTGGAATTTTTGTACGATTTCATTATTATGTAAAACTAACTACTGCAATCCTTCCATTCGCCGGCTTCAATATTTTATTAATTTACAATCCAGAGGCAATTTATTATTTAATGTTTGTAGAATATTTCAATTTATGTTCGATTTTGTTGAATGTTAACTTAATTTTAATTTTATGTTAATTTAATTTTTTTATGTAATTCGATGTCTTGTTTACATGCTGTCGTTGCCTATAATTATTCTAGCACTTACCTACCTTGACTTTTCTGCAATATTTATTTGAAAATGTAATGGTGTATAGAATGTTGGCGACCTTTTAATAAATAAATACTATGTTGGTCGTTATTATGTAACATTGCAACACATCTGCGGTTTAAAGCTTGATGGGTCCAAATATCGTTTGAGTTTCATTACTAAAAATTAATAACTTGCATCTGCTCCGCTTCAAAAAACCTGCGAATTACATTTAGAAGTAAACCCCGGATTCGAAGTAACTGTTATTCATTTCTATCGGGCAGTTTTTATGTTTGTCCCGTTTTTTGTTTCAGGGCTTGTTTCTCCTAGTTCAGTGCATTAGAAATATATTCATACATGGCAATATCGACAGAAGAAAAGCTATAAAACATTTGCTTAAGACTTTCTTAACAGAATGTCCGTATCTAACTTTTGTCTCCCGTTACGCAGAAACATGCACAATTCCAGAGACGAAATATGTGCTAGATGTCGTCACACAGATGAAAATCTCCCAAAGATAGGTTTTGGCCCTTTTGCTGTTTGCTGAATTTGGTTGACATATTTATTTTCAGTGAAAGCGTAAACATACTTTGTTTGTGTAGGTTTGCTTTGTTATGCCGCGGCAACATGAGGAATCCAAAAGCGGAACTCATTTATTTTTTTTACTCCTTAACCGCTTGTCGATCGCTTGCCCAGGTGACAGCTAATGGGCACGCATGGCAGGAGGCTGGCGGCGCGGCGCGGCACGCACGAGGCTGCTGCGCGTTCTCCTCCGGGACACCGTCAGAGCATTGCGTGATCTCAAGGACATCTTGCATTTAGGTAAGACTTGCTTGGTTACTCGGGTGGTCTGGGTGCGAGCAAACCTTAATGTAACCGCGTCCATAAATTATGCAATATTATCCCTTATGATGGTATATCGTCTCGTCATCAACATCATCACCTATATTAGAAAGAAAAAAAGAAAAATATATTTATTCTGTCTTAAGATACATATACAGGATCGACCATAATGTGTAGTTGCAGTCAACTCAGACATAGTTGCTCTCAGCCATTGCCGTGGGCAGCCACACCTGCTTTATTACATGGCATTACATGACTTTACTCACAACTCAATTGCAGTAACCTGCGAGTTCAGGTCATTCCGTAACAGCGGCATTGCTCTTTCCGCGCATGCGTGAAACTCTAGAGTGATGAGCAACTCGTACGTTGAACTCAATCTAATTATAAAAACTGGGGATCTAGGGGGTGACGCGATTCAATCGAAACTTATGTTATTTGGAACTCGTCACAGTTTTAGAGTATTTGCAGTTCCTTGGATGTTGCACGTGTCCGCGATGTCCATAGACGACGGCGTCGACTTACCACCAGGTGGACCGTATGCCTGTTTGCCCGCCTTTTATATAAAAAAATATGATGGATTAAGATATACCGAGCCACACAAAATTGTCTTCTGGCTTTCTATGTTCCTCGTCAACAACGTGGTCACTATCGGAAGTGTGTCGACCAGGGTAGCGTACTTGAAATAGAAAATATCGACTCGGTATTCGCTTCAAATAATTCAAGTTTATGCTCCGACCTCGGCACACTCTGAGATTTCTAAAGCCATACCTGGCTACAAAATCCAGTACACAGCTGTGATAGGGGATTTCAAACCGTAGTTAGGAAAAAGGTGCGGTGATGAGTTGAGAATGGGAAAATTTGGAGTAGGGCAACGGAACGCTAGGGGCCAGATGCTAATCGACTTCATGGAGAAGGAGGACATAGTCATATGACAAAGCTTAACATGAGGACGGTAGCATCGTTTCAAAGAAGACCGAAATCTTGAGGGAGATTGAGAGTTTCTACAAGAAGTTGTATTCCACGCAAACGCCTGTTGAAACCAGGCTAAAGATCCCAGAGCCAAGCCTACCCGACACTGCACAGAAGATATCTCGGACGTTAGACTGTACTAGATTAGTATTGCTCTCAAACAACAGAAAAACAACAAGGCAGCGTCTGATGACGGAATTACAACAGAGCTTTTGAGAGCGAGTGGCAAGCCAATACTTAAAGTCCTTTAAAGTCTCTTTAACTCCGTCATCATCGAGGGCAAAACGCCGAAGGCATGGAGCAGAAGCGAGGTGGTGCTTTTCTTTAAAAAGGGTGATAACACCCTCCTGAAGAACTACAGCCCATATCGTTTCTGAGCCATGTCTACAAGTTGTTCTCGGGAGTAATAACGAATCGTCTCGATCGCAGGCTTCACGACGCCCAACCTCCCGGTTAAGCCGGTTTCCGGAAAGTACCATAGACCTCATCCACATGATACGTCACGTTATACAGAAGATGGAAGATTATAACTTTCCACTTTGCTTGGCGTTCGTGGACTATGAGAAGACTTTCGAGACGGTCGAGACATGGGCTGTGTTGCGGATCCCTCCAAAGGTGCCAAGTGGACTACAGGTATATTGAGGTGCTAAAGTACCTATACAAAAACGCCACTATGTCAGTTCGACTCTAGAACCAGAACTCGAATTCCATCCAACTGTAGCGAGGTGTGAGACAGGGAAATGTTATTTCTCCGAAACTGTTCACCGCTGCGTTGGAGGATATTTTTAAGCTTCTGGACTGGAAAGGACTCGGCATCAATATAAACGGCGAGTACCTAACCCACCTTCGGTTTGCCGATGATGTAATCCTCATGGCTGAGACCTTGGAAAAACTGAACACAATACTCGAAGATCTCAGTAATGCTTCTCAAAGAGTGGGTCTTAAGATGAATATGGACAAGATCATGTCGAATGGGCATATTGTACCCATTTCTATAAAAGTTGGAAACATTACACTCGAAGTTGTTTACCATTACGTTTACCTAGGACAAACAATCCAGTTAGGTAAGTTCAACTTCGAGTAAGAGATCTCTCGCCGTGTCCAGCTCGGATGGGCAGCGTTCGGAAAGTTACGGAAAATCTTCGCGTCCAGGCTTCCGCAGTGTCTCAAGACGAAAGTCTCTGACCAGTGTGTATTGCCAGTAATGACATACAGAAGCGAAACATGGCCAATAACTATGAGTCTCATAAGAAGGCTTCAAGGTCACACAGCGGGCAACGGAGAGAGCAATTCTTAGTATTCCCGTAAATGATCGATTCAGAAATGATGAGATCCATAGGCGAACCAAAGTTACCGACATTGCTCGAAGGATTGCCCAGCTGAAGTGGTAGTAGGCGGGACACATAGTTAGAAGAACCGATGGCCGTTGGGACGGAAAAGTTCTCGAATGGCGACCACAGTGGGTAGACCCTCAACGAGATGGACTGACGATCTGGTGAAGGTCGCGGGTAGCCACTGGCTGAGGGCAGTGCAGGACCGATCGTCGTGGAGATCCTTGGGGGAGGCGTATGTCCAGCAGTGGGCGTTGTCTGGCTGAGATGATGATGTTGATGATTTCTGTGTAGTATACACGACAATTTCGTTATTATAAGTTTATATTAAGAAAAGAGTCAAGACTTACCCGTAATTATATCAGAATAATATTATGAATTGTTTCCTTGGTCTTTCAGATCCAGAAATATCTACAGCAGTACAGGATATAGGTATCCAGTTGTCCCGTCCTACCGCCTTGGTGATCTTGGGTACCAGTCCCACTGCTAGGGCCAGGCTGTTACACTGTTTGCTTGGAAGACGACTTTTGCCCGAGCCACTACCGCGAGGATGCAGATGGGTATTTGAATTTTTATATTCAAGTTTATAGATATTAAATAAATCGCGTTGAATCAATCATTTACGGATTTCTGTAGGGCATTCTCTTTGTTATTGAGAAAACCTAAGTAGTGTTCTACCACGCTGCCCCGATGTGGATTCATAAAGGAGTTAATATCCAAATCAAATGATGGAAACTTCTGTTTCCCAAGTAAATTATTTACTAATATATATCATATTGTTTTATGTTCTAAAACTATTTCTATTTTAGTTGCGGATACAATATGGGGCTTCGACCCAGGTGCATCTGACTCTGGGAAACTCCGAGTTTGAACTTGTTGAGGATCTAGAGTGCAACAAACAGCCATGGGACACGTTGCCATTGCAGGTAATCAATTACTTGTTGCAATTGTAACAGCAGTATGGTTACATACATGATTTTGTGTAATGGTTTTATATTACATGGTTGACATATTTATATACATGTCCGAGCTGTTCGTATTGCAGTTAACTGGGCAATGGACGACGCTATAGGTGTTTTATAAATACATTTATTTATCCACGTCACGTTTTGCTTCTAATACCGTTTTACATGGATGCTTAATCTTGAGAAGAAACGGCAAAAGAAACTCCTCAATACTTCGTTTAAATCAACATATGAAAATTATAAAGTAAAATTTAACCAGAAGAGATGTGTTATAAAAGTATGTACTAAAAACATAAGTAAAGTTATGTTCAACGATCCGTCAGGTCGGATGTCGTAGGGCATTTGCACCACCCGCTTTAATCCCCAAGGTACTCATTGGAGGTTGGGTTTTTACTTGCCCGGGTCTACCATCGTTCCTCGAAAATCAAATGTTAATATTTTTTACATGTGTCGGGTGCAGTGTCCGAGAGCCAGTTTAAGCGGGTCCCTTGTTTCTATTTTCGCCGGCAACGTGTCGGTAATCAACTCAAATGTAAAAAATAAAATTTGTTCGACGTTGTTATCTCTAGAACATCTTATTCATTAACTCCAATTGGGACTTGCATACTGACATCAAAAGAATTAGCGTGCCTACTTCTTCCTTTTCACTTCCCAGGATCTTCAACGCAGAGACCAGTCGGATCTCTCCACAATCATCGAAGTGGAGCTCAACGTCTCCTTTCTGAAAGACGGTCTTCGTATCATCGTCCCCCCGGACATCGGCTCCGATCCTCAGGAGACCAGCTGTCATAATCTAAAAGAAAAGTACTCCGATTTATACTCCAAACGGGCGGCCATTTTAAAGAGCTTTACCCCTATATATCTGTATGCGATAGACAGAATGGGGGTGAACGTGTTCAGTGAGATAATGATGAGCTCGAGTGCTTCCAATGTCGAGGAGGACTTCTGGGCAACGTTCAATCTATACTACATGGCCGGAGTAAAGACTGATGCAGATAACACTGACAAGGAGAAAGTGACCGTGAATATAGGACCGAGGGAGGAGTGTGGACCGGCCGTGTTCAGTGGTGAGGTAAGTCAAGGGTAATGAATCAGTTACTGATTCAATCCATCTTGCATCTTAATAAAATCTTGTACAGGTTTGATTAAAATGTTGTTTTTGTATCGCGATAGTTACCTGATCAAATTATGGAACTGTTTGGTTTCGATGGATGGGTCATTTTGGGCATGAGTAAATTTTCTAAAAAGAAAGAGGACTGTTGTTGCCAGCCGAATTTGGGAGTGTTGTAGAGGTCATACAATAGATTTTATGCGCGTGTATATATATATATATATATATATATATATATGTCTGAACGTTGCATTATGTCTTCAAGTCTCCAGACAAGGGCGCGGAAGTCCATTGTTATTGGTTTTGGAGTTGTTATATTTCCAGTTATTGTTAACATCAAATTTTACTCCTATGGAGGTCCACCAGGGCACCGATGTTCGTATGGTGGCGATATTCTGTGAAGCATCTTCGATTCTGGAGTTACGTAGATATTGACCCCCATAAAATTGCTTTTATAATTATATGATGTTTCATATTTATCTATCACAAACAAGAGATGACTGTGAATGTGCATGTATATAGAGCGAGAGCAAGGCCCGAGAAACGGTGGAGGAAGTGTATTAAGAGCGATATGAATGAGGTGGAAGGGGACATAAGTATGACAGGAAGACGCTATGGGATAAGGTAAGGCATATGATGATGATACGTAATTCCTTTAAGTTTCTTTTTGACACAAAACAAAAATTTTAAGATGTGGAAAAATAAATTGAGATTTGGAAAGTTTAATTTAAGCGACGGATTCCAGGTGCCATTCCCTGCCAGGGCAAACTTTTATGTTAGGTGTAAATGATTGTTGTCAGGTCATGGGCGTTCGTGTTGTCTCAGTTGTGTGTGTCTGTGTCACGGCGCCCGCGACACAGGTATTCGTGGTATGGACGCACACGAATATGACATCACAAACACCCATGACCCGATAAATGTTTGTTACGTTTATCTGTCGCAGTACTGTTTGTACCGGCTGAAAATCTGGAATACCTCGCTCGGCAGGTAGGGTCGCTATCAGCTGGGCTATGGGATCGTTGTACATATAAAAAAACAAATAATATAAAAAAAATAAAGTCAGTTCCTACTTAGGTAAAAAAAAGTTTTAATTACTTTTTATTAAATAAGGACAATTAATATAAATATGTATATACATTTACATCGTGCGAAATATCTTATGTAACGGATTTTTTTTGCTTCTATATAAAACTAAAATTAATTAATTAATTAATATTTTTTTATTTTTTTTCTTTATAAACGTCAGCACACTCACACCCCCGCATTAGGATTTCCTGTGTCGCGGGTGGCGTGGACATACACATATATGACATCACAAACACCCATGACCCGAGAACAAATATTTATCTGTCAATAAATGTCTGCCCCGGCCGGGAATCGAACCCGGGACCCCTCGCTCGGCAGGCAGGTTCACTACCAAATGGACTATGGGGTCGTCAAAATTTGATAAAACTGTATTAAGATCAAGTGTCATCCACTACAAGTTGAAAAAAATATATATGAACTTGAGTGGATGAATAAAGAAGTAGTATATTAACCATTGAAAATTTGTACAAGATATATGAATAAATATATATAGGAAGAGTGTAAACTAATAGTAGGAATTTAAACGTGTAAAAATTTTAATTTACTTCACTTATATATCTAGAACTGCCTGGACCTTCACCAAGCGAAGGAGTTGGACCCCCACGCGCAGTTCCACTTCATCCTGTTCTCTGACACGCCGTCGGCCGGCGGCTGCGGGGAGGGCGCCGACCTCACCGACCTTGCCGGCACCGAGTCCACAGAGTCCGCCGGCCCGTATCGCACCGACGAGCTGCCGGAGTCCGATCGGGATTTGGTGCAACGGAGGGTTGGGTAAGGGTATTTTAATGTCAATAGCCGACAAACGAGCAGACGAGCGATCTGATGGTAAGCGGTCACCGTCGCCCATGGACATCGGCAAGATCAAAGGTGTCACTGATGCGTTGTCGGCCAGGCAATGAGAAGAAGTTAAAGAGAGAACGAAAAGCTCTCTCTCAAGCCTCCAGCCGGAACACGAGTTCGTTTGGCGGCCGACTCAAGCAGGAGGGTGATGGTAGCCAGGCAGGCTTCACAGAAAAGTTTATATTTATGATTCAATAATAATATTGATAATATAATTCTTATGCGAAGCCCTACCACCAAACAGGCCGGCTTCTGTCGCCTCTTGCGACACCCTGTTCTGCCAGCGTGGGATTGGGGGAGTATTCTAGGCCGTACAATACGGCCCGACTTACGGTCAATCACAACGTATTTTTTTATGATTTATTTCAGAAACGCACACGGATGTCCACCGCAAACGGACGCGTCGAAACGGAGACACCTCGAGGAACAAATGGCGTTCATGAACGAGCTGCTCGACCAGTGGGAGTCAGTGTGTAAGTATGTAATTGGCTAGTTGGTACCTTTACCCTGTTGCTCTTAGTGTATCAACGAGATATTCAACGTCTCTCATTGTGGGAGGACACCCGGGCCCGGCAGTGGGACGATATGGCTGGTTATGATAAATGATTTGTCATTGCTTTAAGTTATAGTTAAGTGAGTTTATTTTTTAAATTTCACATTATATTTTCTGTCACGAAACCCATATGTCATGTCTGTATAAAGTAAACTTTCAGAAGTATATACAATAGGAAATCAACGAACTTTCCAAGGTATCCTCGCAACAGCCGATTTATCATGACCATGATTTGTTTGACAGCCAACCCACCTTCCAAGTATCACGCGAGGAGCCAATGGATGATACTGGACGACGCGGAGACGCTGCAGCCGGCGGCGAGGGGCGCGGACGGCGACAGGTGTGTGCGCAGTCGGCACGTGTTGTTGAACGCTGCGCTCAAGTTCGCGACGGAGAGCTCGCAGAGCTACCTGCTGGAGCAGTGCACTCGGTTGAGCGAGGTGAGGGTCGGTTTCTGGTTCCAATTCCAAATCATTTAATCGTATAGGTATTCTGTAAATACACTAGTGCACGTCATTTTTTGCTTCTACCACCGTTTCGAAAAGGTGATTTAACATTGATGAGAAGAACCGGCGAAAGAAACTCCTCAGCACATCTTTTAAACGACACATGGTAATTACAAAAGTTTACACCTGTGCGGAACTGGTTTCGACACTATTATTTCCAGACGTCCGTGTCATTAATGTACTCATCTATACCATAATATTATTTGTCTATAAGTTGTGTTTTAATACGACGCTTACGTTCCAATGGGCAACTCGCGTAACGACTTAGGAATCTTATTGTAAAAACGAACTCCAAGCCCCATAAAGGAACGCTGAACCCTTTGAAGACGATATGAAGATGTAACCAAATTATGCCTATTTCTTGTTACATGATTGTGTGTATCAATATACTATTTACAATGATTGTACGATTTGAATGTAGTTTCGTAGCGATGTGTATGTCATTAAATTAATCCGTCACACTAAAATTATCTAGTTACCATTTAAAGAAATTACAGACATTTAATTTTTTTCCTCTACCTCATTTTACCTGATTTTAGCACACGAGTGTAGATGTTTTTGACAACAATTAACAAATTTATACATATTCAAAACGTAATTAGTTTAATTTCTCAATTGATCCTATAATCTATACATATAATAAAATTCTAACCGATCGCTTTTTGTACATGAAGGATATAAATATATTATGAGGAAAACTGTTATTAGGGGCCTTTATTGACGCACTAAAGCCCAAAACGATAGTTATTAGAATTATTGTCTGTTTGTCTGTGCGTTTGTGTGCGCTAATCTCAAAAATGGCTTAACCGACTTCGTCCTGGTTTTCACTAATGTATTGCAGTAAGCGTCATTTAATATTTAAAGTTTGTTTCATTGAAAGCCGCGGTCGTCGTTCGACCGCCCCGACAACGGACCACGTGAATCTCTGAGAGTGTCGCGCCCCTGCTCGCCCGACCCGGTACTCGCTTCCGCGGGGGCTTAGAGGCGGGATAGTCCCCTCTGGGACTTCTGTCTGCGACCCTAGCTAGTCTTACGGTACGATAAGGGGATTTTCCCCCGCTAAACAGCGGGGTTCCGCCTTCTCCTCCGGGGAACCCTCGTTCTCCCGAGTTCATGTCCGGGTGAAAAGGATGACCCGTCAGGCCCGAAATTCCTCACGCCACGCACGCCCCCGAGGGCGGTGGTGATGGATGTCCCCGGTTATGGTTTCGTTGAAATCCGCCCGTCAATACCAAAGGTGTTATTTCTTAGCGTAGCGAGTAGTTTTCATGAAGTGAAGTATTGTACTAAATAGTTATACGGTTAGAACTTTTAATCGGTTTGTGCGTTTGAGTCTGTGTGTGCGCGTGTAAGTGTAAATTTGTGAGATATTCGAATATTAATAGAGTGTTTAAAAAAGTATTTTTTGTCCAGGTACACGTGAAACTCCTCCAGCAGTTCATTCTGGCGTCGTTCGACATGGCGAGGGAGCTGCAGGTAGTGCCCAAGAAGATCCAGTACGTGGCGCGTCAGGAGCAGCAGCTGTACGAGGTGGGTGGTCGGGACTAACTTCCCGCGTCGTTTTACCGACGAAACTAGGAGTCGGGGTCCTTCGGGAAGGGGTTCTGTCGGCGGCCGACACCCAGGGCGTTCCTGGTGTTTTAAGTTTCCATGGACGGCGGTGACTGCTTACTGTCAGGTGGCTCTTTCACCGATGACGTCTAATATATATAATATAATAATGATCCAGATATATAGTTTCCATAGCAATCGCTATCTTCTTTACGGTCGTAAAATTCCTACTAATAAAACGGGTTTTTTTTATAATATACATAATAAGTATTCCAAGTTACTCGTACATCTTAACCAGTAGAGTGGTTTCTTCACTTGACATCTTCCATTCCAACGTACAGCGACAGGCAACCTAACCTGTGTGTGTGTGATCTTGCAGACCATCAACGAGATGTTCTCGGAGGGCAAGAAGAAGCATGAGTTAATTCAGATAATGCAGGAGGTCCTGCAGGAGATGAAGTCGGAAGTCAACAACATGGACTGGAGTGTTGATGGTGACCATTTTTTTTATGTTTCTTAGGAAATGTGTATGTCTCACTGTCTGTTTGATGTTTAAAAAAGCCTATCTATATCTATCTATATAAGCATATATGTATATCTAGATCGTTAAGAGGTCCAAAAAATGGAACGTTTTATGAGCATTTCATGCCAATACCAGCTAAGTTACACAAAATTTTACTAATTTTAAGATAAAGAAACATGTATATTATGATGAGAGTCACACGCACACACGTACGTACACAAACAAACTGGCACGCACACGCACGCACACGCGCGCACGCACACGAGCATTGAAATCAAAAGAGTTAATAACGCATGCCACCTAATTAATTAACCACTATCTGAATATGGAACTAATTCATAATTATTGCACTCGTTCGCGGGCCCAATACTAAGTGTGTTTGAATTTGATTAACTTGGCTCTCTACAACCTCTGAACGTGGTAACTATCATCTATCTCGTTCTAACACAATACAATATGATTGTCATCGCCTTTGTAGGTTTACTGTAATTAACAATTTTTAAATACCTGGATTTCGTTCCGAGTTCCAGCTCGATTGGTTCGATTGACTGAGTAATAAATAATGAACATTTGAATATAATTATCATTGACAATTTCAGCTAACAAAGTACACTAAACCAGCAGCATAACATAATTTATGCATAGCATAACATAACATAACCATAATTTGTGACAGAGTTGCCGTGCCACCAAGATAAGCGCTTCATGATGTCCAACTCGATGTTCTACTCGCAAATGAACAGTCCCACCGCGTCCGTACAGATCAACGGAAGCCGGCCGGTCGGACAGGACGACCAAACGACCGATCAGGTCGAACGCAGCGATCGTACCGAGCGGACCGGCCGGGGCGGGCGGGGCGGCGGGGGGATCGACCGGTTGGAGGACTCCGATTCGGACGTCGAGGAGGCGGTGTCGTACGACAGTTACAACTTCGATGACTATGAAATTATAGCCTCCAACGATGAGAGTCTGTGCGCGAGCGAGTGCTGCGGGCGGCTGCTGGTGAGTACTGGTTTCGTTGACTTAAGTTTTATGTCAATTTTGATCAAATTCAACATAATTTAATAGTTTACGTATATCGTAAATACACTAATGCAAGTCATTCTTTGCTTCTACTGTCGTTTCGAAAAGATGCTTTAACAACGTGGAGGAGAAACGGCGAAACAAGTTTCTCAGAACATCTTTTAAATCAATATAATATATAAATTACAAAGATGTAACCAGTCGTCCTTGTCACTTATATATTTATTTATAATAGTTATTGTACAAGCCTACGTCGTGAGCGGGACGCGGGGTGAAGGGGCCAGCGAAGGCGATCGGCGCTCGCGCGGCACTCCGGCATCGATAACCCTTACGAACTAGGCGTGTCATAATTTTGCTTGCAATTAAACCAGCACTATTGCGTCCTATATTGTATACTACTAGAAGAATATAAGTAATTTAATAACGTTGGAGTATTTTAAAAACCTTATTCCAAGAGTTATAATAAATAGAATAAATAAATAATAAAACACTCAAAACAATTGCTAGCTCCTTAAGAATTTCCATAAAGAAATGTATATAGCGAAAACATTTCT